>JRUC01000816.1:0-11828 GCA_000806385.1 Leptographium procerum | reverse complement strand
GGGGAGTGGGGAGAGAGGAGGAGTGCTTGGTAGATGATAATCGTCTGCGACCATTTTGATGATCGGCTCGATATAATTCGTAAAGTATGTTGCCATTGCTGGCGAGTAGCAGCCAGACTGAACATCTTGAGCGAGCATACCAAGAGGCAGGGAAACAAAGAAACAGGAACAACTGCCGCTACTTCTGCCGCTGCCGCTGCCGCTGCTGCTGCTGCAGATTGCTCGCCATTGTCGCCCATCTTGAGAATAAAAAGGAGGTCCTCCAGTCTCGAACCTGCGACATCAGGAGGCTCAGAAACGGGGTTATGCCATTGACCGGACCCACTTTTGGTCAAGCTCCGACGAATCATGTGCTCTTGCAGGCCTTTTCCAGCTGGAACAATGCATCCCAATGTGTACAATCCAGTTATGCGCTGCCCATTGAGGTGCTGTACAATGCATCGATGTGTCGCAGCTCAGACTTCTCTCATATCTTACAAAACATGATGCGTTTTGCTGGATCAACATTCGAGAGCAGCAAGGAAGGGCATGGCCGCAGACCGGCAAGAGGGGGACAAAACACGCGCTCAGACCGCCCTGACGTAACGCTGTGTTCAAAAATAGCAAAAACAGCAAAATAACAAAAAGATAGATCCAGCGATCAGGAGGCTAAGAAGGCTGACCTAACCCAAACTGACGACACCCGACGGGCAGAGGACGCCAGAAACGTCCGCAGATAGGTCCGCAAGACCTAATTCCGAAATGAGGCCCTTGTCGTGTCCGTACGAAGCAGCCAGACTTTTTTCTTCAACTTGCTCGCACGACCGTTTTCTTACCGCTGGGACCTGCATACGTAGTACGTTAGTATATTAGGATAGTGCGAAAGTAGTGCCATCTCTAGGGCAGAATCGTTTGCCCGAAAAACGACAGCGGCCAATTGCGAAAGTCGGGCTTCGTAAAAACTACATGTGGAGATCGGCACGCCCGTTGGCGATCAGCAGAGTAGTGCCGAACGTAGACGCCGCCATGTCCAAAGTCGTCGAGCTCAGCTCCTCTCTGCATCGTTTTCTTTCTCTACTCTTCTTGCTTTCAACGCCCCAGCCCCTTCCCCGGGCTTCTTTCTCTTCTCTTTATCCTCTCCCTGGTGTTGTTGTGTTTCTTTCTTGCTGCGGATCCGCAATCATGTGTAGTGACTCAGATACCACAAAGTAGTAAACTGCGCCGGGCGCCCCAAGCAGCCGCTTCACGTGACCTTCGGCTCGCTCTCGTATGATGGGGTTTTTTTTGTGCCCGTAGCCTCACATGCCGGATCAGCGAATAACGGCGGCATCGACGATGCCGTCCTCTCCTGTTCCAAATTCCCGCCCTCGTAACGGCATCTCGTCTGGCTTACGGCATTCTTCCATGCATCCGTGCTCTCTTCCGCACAGCTGCCTCCTCCTCCGTCCCGGTCAGCGTTCCACGGCCGCGTCCGACCGCCGAGGCTGGGCTCTCGCCCATCGGTCTAGATGTCTGCACAACGGCCGCGACGCCTCCTGCGCGTCTCCAAAGCCTGTGAGAAGCCTTGCTGTTTATTTTTTTATTTTTATTTTTTATCTCTCTCTCTTCTGAAGTTCTGTCTCTCGCCTTCATCTTGTTTACCACTTTACCTAACGCTCGCAGGCGACTTCTGCCACAAACGGCGCATCAAATGCCAAGACAACCCAGCCGGCGGCAATCGGTGCCAGAACTGCGCCGAGTTTGACATCCCCTGCACCTATGCACGGCCGTCCCGACGTGGCCGAGGCTCTCCGCCGCCTCCACTGGGACACTACCACCGCTACAGTAACACCAACAGCATCAAGAACAACAGCAGCAGCAGCAGCATCCCCTCGTCATCCCAGCAACATCAGCGCACCACGTCGACGGACGACACGCCGATCCACGGCGCTCACATCTCTGCGCAGGCTGACGGCCATGCTGGCAGCAGCACGGACGAGGGCGACAGCGCCGCGCCAGAGCCACTCAGTCCGACCTGGCAGGCCTTTGCCCATACGGTGACGCCGGCGCTGAAGCGGCTGTTTGCAATCTACCACGAGACGGTGTACCCGATGTAAGATGGTCCCGTCTTTTCTTTCAACTCTCTTCATCTCTTAATCTCTCTCTCTCTCTCTCTCTCTCTCTCCGTTTGTGAGAGAGTGTGTATACCTGTTTCTCCCTTTAACATAAAACAGCTTCCCCTTTTTCGACCCCATCCGGCTAGAGCGACGCCTCGACCTGCTTGAGCACGTCCGGAGTCGGGCCTTTTTCTGCTCCGTCATGGCAGCGTGTGCTCTTGCGTCAGCACGAGCTCGTGATGGTGCGCTCTCGACTGACGGAAACTCAGCAGCCGCAGCGACAGCCTCGACCACGGGAAACACGCCGGGCAGCCAGGCCAGCAGCAGCAGCCGATCGGGCGGCTCGGCCTGCCCGACAGCAGTGGACCTGCCGGCGGCGGTGTTTCTGGCCGCGGCCGAGGAGGCGCTGCCGCGCGACATCCTGCAGTGCCAGGACTTTGACTACCTGCGCGGCTGCGCGCTGCTGGCGATTGCGAGCATCCAGGACGCCAAGATCGCGTCGATGCACAAGTACATCGGACTCTACTTCACCCTGATGGCCGTCAACCAGTGGCACGACGAGGCCAACTGGCCCGCCCGGCTGCACGCCACCGAGGTCGAGGAGCGCCGCCGACTGTACTGGTCCATATACACGCTCGACGTCTACTCCTCCATCATCTGGGACGGCTGCATCCACTTCCAGGAGAGCCACGCGCGCGTCGACTATCCGACCGGCCAGTCCGAGCTGCCGCCGCCATCGCAGCCGCTGCAGTCGACCCAGTGGACCACGGCCGGCCTGTCGCCGACCTCGCCCTCGCCCGTGGCCTCCACCGCCACCGTGGCTGCGGCCTCGGCCTCGGTCTCAGCCTCAGCCTCGGCAATGCCCAACTGGATGGTCGGCTGGAACTTCACCACGGACCTGTACCGCGTGCTGGAACATAATTTGAGCCGGCTACGATCGCGGGCCTCTCAGTTTGCGCTGTCAGCAGACGGCCACAACCACAGCTACGGCCACGGCTACGGCCACGGTCACGATAACAACGACGACAACGACAATAGCGACGACGACGCGGCAAAGCGTCGGCCGTCGCTGACGTCGAGAAGGCTCCAGACGTCCAGCCAGGACCGCGTGGCCGCCATGTACGCCAAGCTGCCGGCCGTGTTCAAGCAGCTGCAGCCGGCGACCGGCGACCCGTCACGTGACGTCTACGGCTTCCAGGCGGCCAACATTCAGGCCACGTTGGGTCTGCTGCAGATGGTCCACCTCTCGCTCGAGGCCGACGCCGCCGGCCTCGAGCAGCGCTGCGCCGTCGTCCAGGACGTCCTGCAGATCTTCCACCGCGTGCCCAAGTCCTATCTGCGCGCCATCAGCACCCCCTTCATCTACCACATCGGCGGCATCGGCGTCATCCTCGGCTCCGTCATGGAGCGCCCGCTGTCCGAGGCCTCGTGCCGCCTCATCCGCGAGCTGCTTTTGTCCATGGCTGCTCTGCTCGAGAGCCTCGAGGCCTCTCTGCACCGCAGCGCCGGCGCCGGCCAGCGCCTCCGCAACCTCGTCGCCCGTCTCGAGGCCTATGTCGTCAGCCAGCGTCTTAACAGTGGCGACCCTTCTTCTGGTTTTTCTGGTTCTTCTGGTCCCTCTGGTCCCTCTGGTCCCTCTGGTGGCCATTCTGGCGGCCCCCATGCTCCTGTCGGCATCACAAGGCATGCCCTCCCAAATATGGGTGGCCATGCTACTACCACTACTACTGCTGCCTCCGCTGCTGCTTCCGCTTCTGCTTCCGCTCCTGTTATCGCCTCTGCTCCTCATTCTCTTCCTCTTCCTCCACTAGAGCTTCGACAGCAAAACCTGCTGCCCACACTGCCAACTCCGGCTCAAGCACCCGCGCAGCTCGTTCCCATCCCCTTGGCAGCTAATGCACCGCTTCCCTCCCCTGTTGTCGCCAACGGCCCAGCCAACGTCGTCTCTGTCCCTGTCAACAGCCCGGCTGCAGTCTACCACCACCACCAACACCACAACAACGCCAGCCCGTGGGCCCAGTCTGCCGCCGGAAATCCTCTTCCACCAAACCTCGACCACCATTTCCAGCTGCCGGACGAGCTTCTCCAGGACTGGACCTGGCCGTTTGTCGTGTCCAATAGCTACTTGTCTTTTTGAGCGATTTCTGGGTTTTATGTATTGATTTTTATGTTATTTAATTTATGGGGGGGGGACTCTGTCATATTTCTCTTTTTCTTTTTTTTCCCTCTTTTTTGACTGGTTTCGTTCGCGGGCCGAATACGTTGTAAGGCGTATACCCTAACGAGGCGTTAAAAGATGGGGTTTAAGGCTGTCAGGTGGAATTCCAAGTCTAATGGAAGTTAGGACTATCAAGTAAGGATCGGGTGGCGGATTTCTGTCAATGCTCTTGGCATTTTTTGCCAATATGTTTGTTTATAGGGGCGTGTGGTCGCTGAACCAAAATATCGCGCAAGCTTCATGTTTTTAGATTCTCGTCTTTCGAATTATCTGCTTTCCAAGTCGTCTTTATTCAAAATTACCACATTTCCAAAAAAAAAACTGCATTGTCTGCTTCCTGCTGCTCTCCTCCTACTCCCACTTATTATCGAACACCTTGCCGTCCACATAATTGATCATCGCCTTGACCGGCTCCAGATCTGCCATGCCTGCCCCGAATGCCATTCCCTTGCTCATCACCGTCCGATAGTTCTTGCCAGGGCTCACTTTTCCCAAGACGTAGGGCTGCCGCGTCTCCACGCGGTCTGGCACCGGGATGCTGCGGCCCACGATAGCCTCCATGCCCTGCCACGCAAACGTCACCGCCTCTTTGGCCCCAGCCGGGATGCCGGCAGCATCCAGCATGAACATTCGCACGTGTGGCAGCTTCTCGCGCATGTAGTCGGTTATGTTGGGGTTGAGCGCGCCGCCGCCGCACAGAAAGACCTCGTCCACGGGCCGTCCACCCACGGCTCGCGGCGAATACCGCAGCCAGTGGTCGACGATGGACTGAGCTGTGATGCGGGTGACGGTGGCCACGACGTCGTCGGCCGAGAGGCCCAGCGCAGCACCCTCGCTCACCAGCTCGTCGGCCAGCGTGTCGCGGAACACCTCGCGGCCTGTCGTCTTAGGCGGGTCCCAGGAAAAGTAGGGGATGCGAGCCAGAAAGCGGTCCACCAGGCCCTGGTGCACGGTGCCGCGGCGGCCCATGACCCCGTCACGGTCAAACTCCTGTGCGCCGGACGTGTAGGTGCGCACCACGGCGTCGATCAACGCGTTGCCTGGGCCCGTGTCAAAGTCATATGCCCAGTCGGGGCCCTCGGGCGGGATGAAGCACACGTTGGCAATGCCGCCAATATTCTGGCACGCCCGCATTTTTCCCGGGTGATGCAGCAGCAGCGCGTCGAAAAAGGCAATCAGCGGCGCCCCCTGCCTCCCGGCCGCCTGATCGCTCACCCGGAAGTCCGTCACCGTCGTTACCCCCGTCCGCGCCGCCAGAAATGTGCCCTCCGCCATCGTCAGCGCCGATCGCGGCACTCCCTCTTCCGGCATGCTTGCCAGCCATACCGTCTGCCCGTGCGACCCAATGGCGTCCAGCGAGCCCAGATCCACACACTGCTCCTTGCAAAACGCCTTCGCCGCCGCCGCAAACGTCTCGCCCAGCCGCACGTTGATCTCCGACAGCTCTGACGCCGACGTCCGGTCGTGCTTGATGATCCCCAGCACCTGCTTCTTCAGCTCACCGTCCAGGGGCACCTCACCGTACTTTAGCAGCGAGAAGTGCATCTCTGACCCCGGCGTTTCCTGCCGGAAGTGGCATAGCGCACAGTCGATTCCGTCCTGCAGGGAATGATGAGCCAATTGCGAAGATGAGGTCTCACCGGTCGCCTAACTTACCATGGATGTGCCGCTGTTCATACCCAACACTGTGAGGTCGAGTGGATGTCCCTCGACCTCACTGGACGCCGTGCTTATCGGACCCATGTTTCAGCCTTTTGTTAGCCTGTGGTTGACTTGTTATAAATGACAATGTTCGTGTTTTTTTTTGGTCCGAGTCGGAGGTCGCAAAGTGGTGCTTTGTAGTGTTTGTTGCTGCTGCCGCTGCCGCTGCCGCTGCTACTGCCGTTTCTATGACTTGTAATATACGCCAGCCGTCCCTTCCTTGCTTCTGTGACAGATAAGAAAGATGGGGTTACAATTGCTGCGAGGGAAAGTGCGAGAGGGGTGTTCTGTCGTGCCTACTCGGAGTGGTTCGCCAATCCACCTCTCACGCTCTTGGGCTTCAAGGCTGTCGTGATCTTGGGGATAATACAGAAAAAAAAAGGAGGGAAAAAGAAAGAAGGGCTACAGGCTTCATAAATCTTAATACACTACTGATTATACCTGCTACTTGACGCAGCTTTGTCTTGATATAACTGTTTGCGAATGCGAAAGCAGGCAAGCTTCCGGGTAAGCGGCTATAAGGTTGCAGTGGCAATACGGGAGTCTTTGTTCGTCATCCCGAATCACCAAATAATACTCATGATCTTTCCGTATTCACAACCCACACCTGCAGCTCACTCGGCTATAAGACTCTCACAGATGAGCATCAGATGCTACATACGTACGGCATGATAATAAGATGCCATTCTCTGTTTGTTTGGTTGTTTGCTTTTTCTGCGGGGAGATAGTAGAGCTGGATCCGTTTCGCTCCTCTTTTTTACCCACAACTCCACTAATAGTGCTACAACCCGCAGGCCACAGCCTTGTCGCCCTCAGAAGTATGTTTAATTTCTTCTCATGACTTTAAGCTCTTTAATAAGACGACCGGCTAGATGATTTCCTGGCTCGTTGTCTCGCAACACCATCGCAATCATGGCCTTTACTTCGGCCTGGAGGCGGCTTTCGCCTCGTCAGCTCAACATCGCCATCCAAACCTTTGCGCTCATCAGCATTTTCTTCGAGGGATATGATCAGGGAGTCATGGGCGGTGTCAATTCGGCTCCAACCTATGTCACCACCATGGGCATTGGCTCTTCAAGCGGAACGGTCACAAAAACCGTCCACCAGGGCGGCATCGTCTCTGTCTATTATCTGGGCTGCATCTTTGGTTGTTTTGCGGGCGGCTGGGCCGCCGACCGCATCGGTCGAATCAATGGGTACTACTAAACAACCAGAGCCTTGCACTCCTTCGCACGCAACCTGCTTGTGCCCTGCTGACGTCCGCTAGCCTCTTCATTGCCACTTTCTTTGCTATTATCGGAGGCGCCCTGCAGGCCGCCGCCCAAAGCAGCAACTTCATCATCGTGGCCCGTGTCATCACAGGCATCGGCACCGGCGCCCTGACCGGCATCACTCCCGTGCTCATCTCAGAAACATCCCCAGCGAAGCACCGTGGCGGCTACCTTGGCTATGTGTTTATCGCCAACTACCTCGGCATCTCCATCGCATACTGGCTGTCATTTGGCCTGGCTTTTGTGGACGGCGGCTACTCGTTCGTCCGGTGGCGCTTCCTCTTGGCCTTCCAGTGCTTCCCCGCCCTCCTTCTGCTGGTTGGCGTCAGGATGCTGCCGGACAGCCCACGGTACCTCGCCTCTATCGGCCGCATGGACGACGCCCGCGAGGTGCTGGAGCACGTCCGCGGCCGGTATGACCGCGAAGTGCACCACGAGTTCCTCGAGATCGTCGCCGTGGCCCGAAGCAGCCAGAAGTGCTCGCCCATCCAGTTTGCCAAGATCCTGGCTGGCCGCAGTGGCGAGCCCGACCTCCATTTCGGTAGGCGAGCCTGGCTCTGCATCGTCCTGCAGATTATGGCGTCGTGGACCGGCATCACGGCGGTGACTGCCTACTCACCCGTTCTGCTGTCTGAGGCCGGGTACAACAAGCTGACCCAGAACGGCCTCGCTGGCGGTTTGAACACAATTGGCATCGTTGGCACCATCATCAGCGCTCAGATTGTCGACCGCTACGGCCGTCGGCGATGTTTGATGTGGGGCGCCTTTGGTCTGTTCGTGGTCAACCTCATCGCTGCCAGCGTCTACGAGGGCGCACGGCACCATCGCGCCCGGGCGTCGCAGTTTGCGCCCGCTGCAGTGGCCATGCTGTTCCTGTTCAACATCTGCTACGCCGCAACCTGGGGCACAGTGGCGTTCCTGATACCCACAGAGATCTGGCCTTCTGATATGCGCGCCCAGGGCAACGGCTTCGGCATCACGGGCTGGGCCATTGGCGTCGGATGGACCGTGCTCGTGAACCCCATCATGTTTGCAAAGATGGAGAACAGGACGTACTTTCTCTTCGCCGGGCTCAACCTCCTCTGGATCCCGATTGTCTATTTCTGTAAGTTTGCCTGGCAGCCGGCGCACGAACTATTTGTTTGCCTGCTGACCTAAAGTCTACCCTGAAACCACCGATCGCTCACTAGAGTCCATCGACGCTCTCTTCTCGACCAGCAGTCCATTCAATTGGGACATGGAGGAGGCATACCGCAATAAGGGGAACGTGCTCGAGCACCCAGTAACCGACCCGTCGTCCTGTGAGGACGGATCGGAAACCGTGAAGAAGCAAATGACCGAGACTAGTGCCCGATCTGTATAGACGGTGAGCAGACAGGGGATTTCTCACAGACGTGCTTGATCTCCCGCAAATCCGCAAGCAATCTCGCCTCCTTCTAGTCACGCGCGATGTCGAACACACCCATCAGGACATCCTCCCGAACCGAAACCATCCACAAACCAGTTGTCAATAGACAAGCTGTCCCAGTTGCCGCATAGCATGGTCATCCTGCCGGTCGCCTGAAACAACTCGCAGGCTGCCATATGCACATGTGTTTTGGATGGAAGGAGGGGGGAGGGGGGCGTTGTCAAAGAACGAAGTACGGAGCTGATAACACTCGTCAGATGCAGCGTGAGAAGACCGCTGTTCAAGCCACCACCAGACGGGGAAGCCGGCACGTGGGAATACATTGTCTCAATCACCACATTGATCACTTGTAGCTTTCTTGACTACCTTTTTTCCTTTTTTTTCCCCTTCTGATCTGCCAAGGAGAAAAGGAGGTGTGCTGTTTCCCTTTTCAGCCAGTCCCGTCCTCCCCTTTCCTGTATCTTACATACATACATATTACATAGTAAGTGGCAGATGTATGCCTATGCATCTCTCTCCCCCCCATTCGCTCTCGATTGCCATTGCCCTTTCGTCCAGCTGCTCCTGCCGTCTCTTTGCACACACCCACACACTCGTGCCCCACAAACCGCGGAAGAGCGGACAGCGAACAATACATGGTTGCCGGACACGACGCACATGAAAAAGTGTGCTATCAAACAAACTGTTTGAAAGGCTTTACTGCTACATGGTATTGGCTAAACGAACTGCTACGGCGTAAGATATGTACGCCTCGTACTCCGTACAGAGCACGATACCTACGACGTACATACGAATAGTAAGATACTATGTACCTTACTTACAATGTATAATGTAAAGTAATGCTGCCCCAGCCCAACCTCCTTGAACCGAACCCCACTCCAGCCGCTTTTTGGGCACTTCTTTAGACTCAGCCAAAGGAGAGACAAAACACTCGCTCGCAACTATAGTACTTAGTAGTAGGGTACCAGTGGGATACATGCAAGATACAATACACTTTCCAGCGATGAGACGCACGCACATTACACACTAACACACTAACACACTGTGCTCTGTGCTCGGCTATTTTCTGCTTCCCCCCCCTTTTCCCAACTCGTATTTCTTTTCTTTTTCACAGAGCACAATTTTCAAGTTTGGTATATCTTGTCTTTGGCCACGGATTGTGCTCCATACAAGCAGACGCGGGCATGAGCGCCTTTCCTATCCAAGGCTAGAATACGAGCGTCTCTACCCGCTTTCCACCTTTCTTCATCGAGTGAAGGGGCATTCGGCAAACCGACAGGGCCCTCCTGGCAGCCCTGACGCCCCGGTAAAAAAGGGGGGGTGGTCGCGTTGGGGCTTTGCTGAAGGAGGCTTAGGAGATTGGGGAGGAGAGGGGAAAGGGTGATAACGGTCGTTGGAAGGGAGCTACCACTAGCTACTCGTACGCCATATCGCGCCGGCACAACGTGAGTGAATTATTTTCCCTTTTTAGCCTTCCAGGCTCATCTCTCGACTATCCGCAAGATACATGCGGAGTACGACGTACTATCGTCTCCTCTCACTTTTCGTTTTTCTTCTTCCTCTTTTCTGTTTTCTCTGCTTTATTTTTGCGTCCCACATCGTGTACAATACTCGTACCCCGTACTTCATACTCTCTGCTACTATGTTTTTACAGGTCATGCTGTCAGACACGCCATCTATTCTCAGAACAGAACAAACAGAACAGCAGAAGTGCCGTCAACCACAACGTCTGGCATCGAAATCTCATAGGCCTGGGCCGCCCCAACTCCGCCTTACAAAGCGCCAATGAGTGCTTGTGCCTACCCAAGAATGCTCCGTACTCGTGCAGGCCGTCCCCCCTCCCTCCCCATTTTTTCAGCGTTACATCCAGTCAAAATCACCCCGTAAAATCTCAGAAATCGCCACGACCATGAAAGGCCCTTTCTGTACGAATTTGTTCGAATCACACGCCATAGCGACCCTCCATTGTCTCTTCGCCTCCCTGTCCCCCCCTCACCCCCCGTTTTGTTATCCTGCAAGCTGCAAGCTCGTTCCGGTTCATCACCTATTTCTTGGGCCACAGTTTCATTCCGTGCGCCATGTTACGGAGCCTCTCCCTTTTAATCCTTTTCGCTTGCATGATGGCCTCATCGATAAACTCTGCAAGTCGGCCAACGAGGTTGCCAGTGGCCGATCTCCACACACACTCACTGACAAGCGTGGGGCTCGTCGAGGATAAGTAATTTCCCATTTCTGCATGGCTCACACTCATCGATCCGGGAGGCTGGAAGCTGCCGATACCATGGTATCTGGAGAGGTAAGGTACTGTGCGAGCCTTGTATAGCTCAATAGTCGTCTTCTGTCCCGTTCTGTTAATGCCCTTTTGAGACCGTATCACTGCCGCCTTCGGGATTCTGGCCTAGGCGAGAATCACACGTGTGAATTTTGCATCACACTCATGCCTGATCTGTATTATGCAAATGTTTCGTGCAAGTACGAGTAAGCAAGAAGTCGAGCTCCGAGCTATCTCTCGCATTACCTGCCGAGTGAGAGACAGCGCCCCGGTTTTCTACCGCAACGCCAAGAGTTATTCTGGACCGCCTGCATGTACTCGAAAAATGGTATGTGCACATCTCGTACGAATACTTTGCGCAGAAAATTTCAGAGACCGACGCCTTTTGGGAGTGACCCACCAACACATGTATAGAACCCCACGAAGACAAGTACCGGCTAAGGGTTTCGGTACGTTATCATTTACGAGAGAGTACTCGTACACATACTTGTAGTCGTATCTCTCGAGTGACAAATCTTAGCTAGTACGGAGTACACTTTGACTGGCTCACAGCTACGAGTTCTATTCGTATGTAGCTATCTCAATCTCCCGCATACATAGTACGCAGTAAGCTGCAGGTCGTGATGCTCGTACTCGCACTTACATATTACGGAGTAGTAGCATATTGAATGTTATGTATCTTACCTTCTTGTTCTCACCGCCAGCACTACCATGCAACAGCATTCTCCTATCTCACTATCCATATGTGTCCCGCAACAACTTACAGTTTCCCTTCTGCCACCGTCCCCAGAGTCTTGGACTTGGAGTTCCGATTGCATCCGGGGTCTCCCCTGTCCCTGTGTCGTCGCATAAGATTTCACAGTAGATATGTAGATACGACCGG
>JRUC01000818.1:0-11776 GCA_000806385.1 Leptographium procerum | reverse complement strand
TCCGCTGACTTCCCCACGTGTCTGACTACCGCACGTCTTTGATACCCGGCGAGGCCATCACCTCCAGCTGACGTCGGCCCTTGCGCAGGAGGAACTCGATGGCGGCAAAGTCTCGCTTCTCGACGTCTCTGTACTTTCGAAACTCCGCCCTCGCAAATTTTTCGAAATGCGGTCGCGCTTCCTGGTTGCCACCGAGCGAAGGTTAGCATCTGCTTCTGTCCGGCCTTCCAGTCTAGACATTGCGAATACGGTCAGAGCAAGCTTACAGAGGCCTTCTGCCGGCTCTCGCGAAGGCACCGCCGGTAGAGGCTCAGAACCTCCTTTTGCAGCCCGGACAGACGCATTGGATCCAGGGGTTGTCGCCAAAAGTGTTCAAATATAGAAGACCTGGGCGCAAAGCGACGACGTGTATGTGGCTCGGCAAAGTGGAAAAGGGAAGAGTTTACATTGTGGGGTTGAATGGGCTAAGATTTTAGCGATGTAGCTCCGAAGCTGGGGCAAGGCGGCTGGACTGGGGCCCTTTCTCCCAATCTCCGAACGTCAGCCGAAACAATCACGTCTTCTTTCAATACAGATAAGACAGGTTGCGCCCGGCATACAAAACAACGTCCATTGAGGCTGCACGGAGGGAACACATCCAAAGGCATAAACCATATAAGCGTGCGCTGCTCTTCCCGACCAAGAAAAGACATAGTGTCGCCTGAGAAAAATCCCTAAAAAGCTCTACAAGGACAACTCTACTGCACCGCGAATCATCATGGCAGCACCCGCCTTTTCTGTACGCACTATGCCACGCTCTGTGATACTGTTTTTGGCGCTGACATCGCTGCTAACTGCGACAGAGACTTGTTCGTTTCCTGGCAAAGGACGGCCGGACCTACTACGGTGACGCAGTCCTGCCACAAGGCGTGACGGACACCTCCCAGGCAAAGCAGGCCCGAATCGTGATCGGCAATATTTTCGGGAAGCATGAAGTCACCGATGAGGTTGCCGATATTCGGCTGCTGCTGTCACCGCTCGCTCCGGAGGACGTCCGCACTGTCCGCTGCCTGGGCCTTAACTACGCCCTGCACGCCAAGGAGGTGCGATTTTGAATTACTATTGCTATTACTCATAAATCCCCAGGGGCTTTGACGACGCTGACCAACAATAGTCGGGCATGGCACTGCCGAAATTCCCCGTCCTATTCGTACGTATTCTCCCCTGATTAGCGGGGCTTCTCAGAGGAACAGGCCAAAGCCCCAGCCTGCTAACAGCACAGTACAAACCGGGCACATCTCTGAGCGGCCCGACGGACTCTATTCCTGTGCATCCCATGGCGCAGAAGGGCAAGGGCCTTGACTACGAGTGTGAGCTTGTGATTGTGATTGGCAAGAAGTGTGCGGATGTGTCGGAGGCCAACGCCCTCGACCACGTTTTGGGATATGCTGTGGGCGACGACGTCTCGCACCGCGACTGGCAGATCAAGCATGGCGGAGGCCAGTGGTCGCTCGGCAAGGGCTTTGACGGCTGGGCGCCATGGGGACCCGGCATTGTCAGCAGCAAGCTCATTCCCGACCCGCAGACGCTCAAGATCTCTACGAAGCTCAACGGCCAAGTCGTGCAGGAGAGCAACACATCTGACATGATCTTTAACGTCAGAAAGACCATTTCCTTCTTGAGCCAGGGAACCACTCTTCTGCCAGGCGACGTGATCTTCACCGGAACGTATGTGCAGCCACCCCTAATCACCTCTAGAAAGCGACCAGTGATGCTGACAGCAAGGACAGGCCCTCGGGTGTCGGCATGGGCCGGACTCCACAGCTCTGGCTGAAGGATGGAGACGTGGTGGAGGTGTCGCTTGAAGGCGTCGGAACCTGCACCAACAAAGTTGAGTTTTTCACCAGAGATACAGCCAAGTTGTAAAATGTTTCAGCCGAGGGCCGTTCCCTAAATTCGGATGTTGTTTTGTTACTTTGTCGCTTTGACGCTTTGTCGCTTTGCCGCTTTGCTTTGGTGCCGATTCGATGCTTCGCCTTGTCGCCTGTAGCGTTTATGAATCTTGAAATGCTACCGCCTATCTGTTTACAGTGCAGCGCCACCAGTAATGATTAGCTCTTCTTGCACCACGTCCCCCCTTCCCCCCTAATTCAGGAACCCGGAAAGAGAGCCCGCACTCGGTGAGCCTGGCCGAAAAAAATGCTTCTGTATATAGCCAACTGCAGCTCTTCCGCTTTTGCCACCGACGCAGTTATCGTCGGGCGCAAGTTGACCTATGATTGATTCATACATATAACTGAGCGGAAAGATAAGGCGGCCAGCGCGCAAATACAGTACCATCTGTGTGGCATGTCCGCTGTTTGGAACGGCCGTTTTAGCTACATGCGGCATAGAGGTTAATTGTGGAAGGGATGCACAGCCCCAAGCCGATTGCTACACAGCAATACGGCCAATCAATGACGTCGACACTGCCCACGGGGTAGGTTGACTTAACCTCACCAACCTGACTCTACGCCGTATGACCATGAGCTTTGTCCACAAAGTACATAGTATGTCGCCCTTACGACGTATTGTCGCCTACCGACAACCTTATTGCTAGCTCGACTGTGGCCTAAAGCCCCTGAGGCTAACAAAGTGGGCCTTGGGACGCCTTACAGCAATGTGGTTCTGGGAAGTCAGCCTTGGCTGTCAGCCGTGTTTCCAAAGGCCGTGCCCCGTGCTCACTCTGCCAAGCGCTATAGATCGGACCAGTTCACCGGTCGTAGAAGGTCCTGTGCGTGGCTGGAGGCGCAGGACTTCGGGCAGGATTGAAGCAATGTTGTTCTGTTGTCCGGTCTAAGCCTAAAGAGCTTCGGTCGGATACTGCTGCGCAGCGGACACGACGTTGGGGATGCAACGCTTCGCCGTAACATCGCCTCGGTCTGTCAGCCTCTTCGCTTGCTATTATTTATGAAACATCGCTCCATTGTTTTTTGGGGTAACCAGCAGTTGACGCCTTCCTTTGAAATCAACGAGGGGCGACTACACACCTGCCCTACGTGACTGGGGCTGCTCTTCGAGGCACCAGTATGGAAGCCGATATATTAGTGCCTCTGTCAGTGACCACTCCTGCTTGCATGCAGCAGCTTTCGTCTAATAACCCGTACCGTTCCCATCCCGAATACGATGACCGGAACCCTCGCACTTTGACACCAGTGCTGATACCCCCATATCCGTTACATTCAGATGTGTCATCCTATCAGCAAAATATGAAATCTCTTGATATCCCGTTTCACGGAAGCGAGGATGGCGACGAAGACAGCATGACAGTCATCAGCATTCAAGAATACAGCAAAGACAAAGGCCAAGAAAAAGGCAAAAGAAAAGAAGAAGGTGACGACAGTGGCGAAGAGACGCCGACGGTGGACCTCGACCAAGACACAGACGAAGAGGAGGACGAGAGGGCACCGGTACCTCGAATTGTGATTGACGGAGCGGATGGAAGTTCTGGACACGAAGTCGACACAGGGGAGACGGACGTAGATGATCTCAGCTGGAATGCATTTCCTCCACCGGCGGCTCTGACCGAAGGCCTTCCGCAGGACCTGCCGGAGGTACTCGTGGAGATCATCAAGTCGTCCCTTGAAGGGGTACAGGCCCGAGCAGCCCAGGCAATAGCAGACAAGGCGCAGGCACAGAAGGCAAAGGAAGAAGCTGAAGCAGAGGCGGCTCTGGAGCGTGCATCTATGGAAGCAAGCAGACGCAAGGAGGAAGAGGGCAATTGGCCAATGGCGAACAGATCGCTGGAATCTGATATGGGCCACGGCAAGGGCAAGGGACTGGAAAATGGTAGAGGGAACGAGGAGTCGGCTGCAGTCTGGCATTCGCCTCCACGGCCACCGTCGCAGCAGAGTTCGGTGGTCGCAGGGCGGCGCTCTCGGCGGCATATGTTTGCAGCACGTCTCTTCCGCCATGTTCATGTATACAGCAGCAGCAAGAACCAGGGCGGAGGAGAGAGCAGCGCGGCTGGTGCGGCAGCAGCGGCTGCAGAACGGGAGCTCCAATGGGCTCAGAGGAATGGCTGGGGGCGGGCAACAGAAGCCGAGCCGATGATAGACCTGGAATCAATTGCAATAGGAATTACAGGAGGGCCTGCCCGGGCAGAGCCGCTCATACCATTGCGGCCGACCACCCTGAAGACGACGATGCGGCAGAGCAGAGAACCGGCGCTGCCGGTAACGATGTGAGTTCTCGCGATCCTGGATGACTTTATTGCTTTTTTTCTCTTTACTAACAATTTCCCTAGAGAATGTATTTCCTGCTTTGATGAGATTCTTGCCAAGGAGTCTGTCAAGATGGTTTGCCACAGCTACTGCCTTGAGTGCTTCCGACAGCTGATCACGACGGCACTGGAAAACGAGGCGCAGTTTCCACCAAAATGCTGCCTGAATGAGATACCGGAAAAGACCATACTTCGATACGTGCCACGCGATGTGGCCAAGCGGTACTCGGCCAAAATGGACGAGTTCAGCGTGCCAATCGACGAGCGGTTGTACTGTCCGCACGCCGACTGCGGCCTCTACGTGCCCAAGTCGCAGATGTCCAAAGCGGCACGCATCGCGCGCTGCCGCAGCGGCCACGAGACGTGCACCATGTGCCGGCAGGCAGCGCACGGCACGGGGAGCCAGTGGCGGCCGTGCCCGGAGGACCGCGACCAGCAGATGGCAGACGACCTGGCGGCCGACGAGGGCTGGCGGCGCTGCACGCGGTGCGCGATCCTGATCGAGCACCGAGACGCGTGCCAGCACATGACCTGCCGCTGCGGCGCGCAGTTCTGCTACGTGTGCGGCGCCGTCTGGCGCACCTGCGGGTGCTCCATGGAGGACCTGAACCAGCTGAAGGCGCGCGCCGCCGAGCGCAGCATAGCCCGCGAGGCGCGCGAGCGCGAGGCCGAAGCGGCGGCGGCAGCGGCGGCGGCGCTGGCCGACCGGGACGTGCAGGAGCTGCGCGAGGCGCTGCGGCAGGTGGAGGAGTTTGAGCGCGAGGAGATGCGCAAGCTGGAGCTGCAGCGGGCCGAGCACCGGCGACGGTTGCAGGCGCTGCGGGTGCGGCGGGAGGCTTCGCTGCGCGGCGAGGTAGCCGCCAAGTACGCCGGGCTGCAGGCGCAGCTGGCGTCGCTGACACAGACGCAGCGGGTGGCGGCGCGGCAGACGCGGCGGGGCGAGCGGGCAGCGCGGGTGCAGGCGGACGCGGATGCGCTGGCGGCGCTCCAAGCGGAGCATTCGCAGCAGCGGGCGGCAGCGGCAGCGGAGGCCGAGCAGCGGGTGCGAGAGGCAGAGCAGGCGTGGGAGCGGGACTACCGGGTGCGGGTGCTGCTAGAGCAGCGGATGGAGGAGGCATACCGGGCGGAGATGTTGGGGAAGCCGGGGAAGCCAGAACAGCCGGGACAGCCGGGACAGCCGGGACAGCCGGGACAGCCGGGACAGCCGGGACAGCCGGGGCTGTGGGCTGGCCGAAAGGATGAGCAGCAGCGGGTGGCCCGGGCGATGCGGGCCTACATGCGGCACAACGACGAGCGGCTGGACGAGTACCTGCGGTGGCGCGACGGCGAGATGGAGGCGGTGCGCAGCCACGCCGAGGACGAGCGCTGCATGCGCGGCGAGCTGCTGGACCGGGCGCGGCTGCTGGCCAGAGAGGCGCGGCAAGCGACGGCAGCCGAGCAGCGGCGCCGGCAGGCGGCAGAGCGGGTGTGGATCTGCGCGGTGGCGGCAGAGCGGCGGCGGCTGCTGGTGGAGATGGAGCAGATGGAGCAGAGCCTCGGGCTCGACGGGTCGACAAAGCCGGCCGACGCGGAGCTGCTGATGCTGGTCGAGCTGGAACGCGCCGGCGGGCTCGACGGCGCCGACATCGAGTGCAGCCTGAAGCTGCTGCAGGAGAGGCAGAGCAGCAGCAGCAGCAGCAGCAGCAGCAGCAGCAGCCACCGCCGTGGACACGCTGGAGATCTCGGCACAGATAGCGACGACGACGATGACGACGCCAGCTTCATCACGATAGACTGAGAAGAGCAGACGGCGGCAATAGACTGCAGCTTGTCTCTCAAACCACACTTTCTTCCTTTGAACTTTCTCTTATTTTTTTCATCCAATACAACTATGGTTTGGTTATGATGATACACAATACTCTGTAAGAATGCGCCTTTCCCTCCATGAGAAACGACAAAAAACATAATAGAAACAACACAAAACAGGACATCAATACGGGGCATGCGATAAGGAGAGAGGGAAAGGGGAACTCCAAGCCTACCCCCAGCCAAGCCGCTCCTGCTCCATCGCTCTCTCTTTCTCTCTCTCTCGCTTTCGTCTTCTTTTCTTTTCTTCTCCTTCTTACTTCTTTCTTCGTCGTTCTTGTAGTCTGCGCTGCGAACCGGTCCCGGGAACCGGCCGGCAGCAATAGCGTGCCACGGCGCTCCGGTAAGTGGTGGCGTCACCACGACACACGGCACGAGCACTCGGCCTGCTTTGTGAAAAAGAAGGTGCTAATACACCTTTTTCTTCTCGTCAAAGCTGACCTTGCCGGGGCCGCTGTTGACGAGCAGGAGAAGACCGCCGACGATAGAGAGGATCTGAAAGAAGTCGTACTTGGCAAAGTCCTTGTGGGGGTGATGATCGTGGAGCTGTGGGAGGTTAGTCGAGGTGAAATGGAAGAAAAACGAAAAAACGGAAAAATGGAAGCAAGACACAGCACAACACAACACAAAAACATACCGTCCAGAAGTTGTTGACGAGCACGTTGAAGATGCTCAGGATGACGACCAGCAGAGTGGCGCTGGCCTTGGCCTTGAAGCCGACGACGACCATGACGCAGGCGACGAGGCCGACCAGCGACACGAGCACGCGGCCAAAGGTCCACTCGCCGCTGAAGACGAAGCCGACGAACAAAAAGATGAGCAGCACGCGCCCAGCCAGCTGAAAGTACATCTTGCGGTCCTTCTCCTCCAGCTGCGGCAGGCCGGCGAACGCCTGCGTCTTGCGGATCCACGAGTCCGAGAGGACCATCAGCAGCCCGCCCAGGACCGATAGATTGCGCAGGAAGAAGTTGAGGTCGAAGATGAGGCCGTATCCAAACGCCTGGCTGACCACCACGCCCATCAGGCCGCCGACTGCGTATCCAGAGTGTCGCCGCATGATGACCAGCGCCGAGCAGGTGCTCATGGCCACGACGTTGCCGATGAGGAACAGGTGTGTGAGGCCCCAGGGGACTATAGCTTGGGATGAGCATGCGAACAAGGAGAGGGGTACGGAAAGGCGGAGGGGAACGGAAACGTACTATGGCGGTAGTCGTGTAGGTAGTGGAGCTGGTCGCTAAACTGCGTGACAATGCGCAGGGCGTCCTCGAGAAAGGTGACGACGATGAGGAAGCGGCCAATGGCGGGTAGATAGCTATGAGGAGTTAGAAGGCGCAAAAGGAAGGGAGAGAAGAGAGGAGAACGAGAGAAAGAGAGAAGGAGGAAGACCTACGGCTTCACCGGTTCGCTGTATGTGTCTAGCAGATCCTCGATCTTGCTTGTCTGCTCGCGGATGGCCTCGAGAGGTCCGGATGCATTGGAATCCACGTCAGGAGAGTTGCCAAATGGATTGGCCGCCTGCCCGATGCCGTAGCCGGCGCCGCTGCCACGCAGATGGGCCATGGTCGATGCAGGGGGTGGAGGAGGAGCAGAGGGTGAGGTAGCTAGTCGAGTGTTTGAGTGTTCGAGACGAGGGAGGTGCCGATCGACGGGACTCGCAGATTTCGAGGACCGGCTGGGACGGAGTTCGGTTTCGACGACGTGTCCCGAAGATCGTGGCAGGAAGCCGGGAAGGAAATCGAGAGAGGAGCTCGCTGGGGCTGGTTCGTTTTGTTTATTTCGTTTAAATCCCCTTCTGGAGGGACCGCCAAAGGGTGGGAGTGGAAGAAGAAGAAGAAGAAGCTAGGAGGCCGGCAGAGCAGTGAAGACAGAATGCAATAATAGGAAATATGCACTGGTCTCTTATGTATATGTATAATATGGCGAAAGACACACAGTGCCAGAGAAAGCAAAAAGTAAGAGAAATAGAGAGTTTGAGGAATAAGCGACTTCCCCAAGGGATGGGCCGGTCAAGACTAACTTCTGGGAAATTGAAGTCGTGCGTAGTGTGCGATCCGCAAGAGTCGTGAGTAGTTTGCCCTCGTGTAATCAGGAAAGAGTTGGCCAATTCTCGATGCGCGAGGTCCAGATGGGAAGGGAAAATAATAATAATAATAATAATAATAATAATAATAATAAAAATAAAACAAGCTCTGGAACTTTGGGCTGTCAAGGGCCACTCTTTCCTCTTCTTGGCCGTCATCCACAGTAGTTACAATGTGTCCTTTCTGCTGCGGTCCCTCGGCCTAAGGAAGAGCTCGGCTGGCATGGCAAGGGCCCGCTTGTAACGTAGGTGGCATGATACCTGCAGGCGGCCGCACCTCATAGCATAAGTCTAGGTCATGGTAAAGACCGAGGTACCTGCGCGCGTGTGTCCACCCTGCCGATCAAGCTAAGCTACTTTAAATGTGGGGGGCTATGGCGCATATCGCGCCCATTTTAGGGGCCCCTCCAGAGGGATCTGTCCCTTTTGACCACCTACTGCAGAAACCGTTTTATAAAATGCAAGCATCGCTTCGTTGTCTTTCTTACTCGGTTTCTGGGAAAAGCGAACAAAGCACAAGCACCAACACACACACAGACGCACACTCGCGTTTCATCGCGAGAAGAAAGCCACCCCCGTATTGTGCTCGGGCAGTCCGGACTCCTGCTCTCTAGAAGCTGCTTGCGGCTCTGAAGAGGGGAACAGATGCTAAGAAACTTAAAAATAAGAAAAAAAAATAAACTCCAAAAAAGAAATCCTATCTCACGAAACCTCAAAAGAGTTATGCTTGTTCTTCAACACCACATCAGCAGCCAGCAAGATATCACCACATCCCACAGAATTGCACCCGTACATGTCTGCGCAAAGCTGCCGCTCACGTGAGAATCTGACGTCCGCATAGAGCCATTGATTATGTTGCATCTATCCAGCTGAGAGATGACGGGACGAGGTGACAAAGCAAAGGATCTCCTGGTCCCCGAGGAGCTCAAGGTATCCCTATTGTTGGCGATTCCATCCTGGCTGGCGGTGCTGCCGTCGACTTCCGCCTTAGCTGCGGGACGACTGTCGGGAGCTCCACCGGGGCCGCCACCGGGGTTGGCTTCAGCGGCGGTGGCGATACGGTACTGTAGGGAGAAGCTTGTCAGAAGACGAGGAGAAGAACAGACAGACAGACGAGAGAAAGAGAGAGAGAGAGAGAGAACTCACTAGAGCTGCACATCCTTGTCGCTTCTGCACGGCCGGACTGGCCGGTACACGGATGGATGGCTCCGGAGCGGCTGCGGCGAGTGCTGTTGTTGTTGATGCTGCTGCAGCTGCGGCGGCCCCCGATACGAGGCCAGACCGCTGCCTCGATACGGAGGCATCATGCCTATGCTTATGCCCCCGTGGGTGGACGAATACGGGCTGAGCTGGCCGCCACTGCTGGCCGCCCTGTAGAAGGCGTCCAAGTCGGCCGGACTGCCTATGGCATGGGGGCCGTAAAAGGGCGGCACGACGCTTCCGGGGCCTCTGTACTCTCCGTACTCTCTGTATTCTCCTCCTCCGCTTCCCGGGCCGCTGTAGTCTCCGTACTCTCTTCCTCTTCCTCTTCCTCCTCCTCCTCCTCCTCCTCCTCTCCCTTTTCTTCGCCAGCCTCTTGCGCCATAGCCCCAACCTGTTGGGTGACGCAGCTGGTGCTGCCTCAGGCGGCGGCCAACGACGGCGAGCGTGGCTGCAACGGCGAGCGCTAGGGCGGCCAGGACGCCGACGACGATGCCAGCGATCGTGCCGCCAGAGAGGGGTGAAGAGGAGGGGGAGGAAGGAGAGTGAGTGGAGGTGGGAGATGAAGAGGGAGTGGAAGAAGAAGAAGGAGATGGAGACGAAGACGAAGACGAAGACGGCGACGATCCCTCGGACGGCAGCGGCTCGCCAGGCGATATCTGAAAGGTCGTGTTGGCCAGGTACTGCTCCTGGAGCTCCAGCGTCCAGGTGGCGTTCTTCATTTTTGATCAGGGCGAGGTCAAGCATAGAAGAAAAAAAAACACAAAAAGAAACTCACCGGGTTAACGACGCCAATCATGTGCTCCTTGACACACGAGTCGGGAGCCGAGCAGTAATAGAAGATGGGCTCCGAGTCGTTGACGCGGACGCGGAACTTTGGGCTCTGAGGGGGGGGGGGTGTTCTCGTCAGAGAGCAGGTCGCTGATGCTGAAAAGAGGTGGCAATAACAAACTCACCGTGGCCTGGTTGTACACCTGCGTCGCCTCAAAGCCGCTGAAGAAGCCCGCCAGGTTGACGCCCGTGTCCTCGTACGGGATGCAAGGGTGTCCGAAGCCGCTGCGGGCGACCGAATGGTTGCCGGGATAAAAGTTGAACTCGAGTACGTCTCCGACGCTGGCGGTGATGTTGTCGGGGTCGAACCGGAAGCCATTCTGTGGGTGTTAGGGGGTGTGTTTGGGAGACAAGGGAGTTTGAGGACAGAACCTACCGCTGCAACGGCAATGGTGTGCGTGGCTGCGGCCGTCGATGTGGCCGTCGTCGCCGTCGTCGTCGCCGCGGACGAGGCAGCACGAGCAGCATGGCACTCCATGGCGGCTGCGGCCGTCGCCAGGAGGCAGTCGCTCGCTGCTGCGGCCAGCAGCACGAGGAGTAGGAGCATTGCTGGTGTGTTGATTTATTGCTGTGTTGTCCCTATTTTTTGGAGGGAAGGTTCAGCCTGTACAATGCAGAACCTTCTTCTGGACAAGTCCTTCAGATCTCGGGACTGTCAGGAGAAGTGATACCGATCGTAGTCGGAAAAGGGAGCCAAAAGGACAAGCTGGGCAGATCTCTCGCCTCCGTCTGGCTGCCTGGATCGACTGCCTGTCTAGATGATGAAGGGAGAAGAGAGTAGAGAGGCCATGTCTGGAACCTAGCAGGATAGAAAGAGGGTGAGAACGGCCGCATCGGCTCATGTGCCAAAAAAGAGTTACGCCTTTCACCCTTCACACCTTCACAGGCTGGACGCAACAGGCAAGGTTTGGCGCAGGAAAAGGGGGGGAGGCAGACTGAAGATATCGTAGTTGGCCAACGGGCCAGGCTGAATCGCTAGAGACAAAGAGGTGAGATAACAAAACAAAAAGAGAACAACTACTAATGAAAGTAGGGGCCGCGCTGAAACGCAGCGGTGTTGAAGAGAAACGAGGGAAAGGATATCCGCTGCGTCTTGAGAATAACACATCATATACGGTAGCATTCGTGTTTTTTTTTTGTTTTATATGCGACATAGCATTTTATTCAGTGCCATCTCTCGTGGCTTCAAGGCATATGGCCAGCATACGGCTATTCTCTTACTCGCGCCTCAATTCACGTTGGGAAAGAGAAGCTGTAGCGCCGCTGGCCTACAGCATGCATGGGCACACATTGCTGGAGAGATTTAGTGGTGGCATCTAATACTGCTAGCAGGTGCTCTGATCGATGGCTCGCAGCCTTGTCCATACGTAGCTGCTTTTTCTGGATCATAGTTGCATGTGCAACCCCTGTCCGTCTCGGTAGGGATCTGTGACGACTGGGCATCACGAAAAGGGCCGCCCGGTGCTCTGCCGATGCCATCAAAAGTCCAACTAACACGCAATTCTTCCACGTACGGCCATAGATACTGGAAAGCACGGGATCCCGTCCGCTCTCCCCTAGTTAAACCAGTAATCGGCGGA
>JRUC01000815.1:0-11949 GCA_000806385.1 Leptographium procerum | reverse complement strand
CCCCCTAACAATGGCCTGCCGAACCCGCCCCCTCCTCTGAGTTTAGCCTTTGCGAACTAGTCATCCCGCAGCTCATACCAGAAAAATAAAGGATCCAGAAAAATTAGCTGAATAAAAAAGGGAAATAAAAAAATAGCAGAAAAATAAAACAACCCAGAAGGGCAGCCCCAAAAAACATCAACACAATAAACCTCACCTTTATGACTTTATCAACCACAGCCGACGACGGCGATTCTCACCAGAACGAAACGCCATAGCATTATTCCTAGACGGCCGACAGAGCTGGACACGGCGTTGTCTGCACACTACTCTTTTTGTATCTGCTGTGCTTGCGGCTTCGAAAGGTGCGTCTCCCGTCAGCTGCATCAGCCCCAACTTCACCGCACGCTTCAACTGGCCCCCCCTTTTACCCTTTGCTGTTCGCCCATCGTCCAGCCATCATTTCCCATCTGCTGCGTCGTGTCTGCCGCCCCGGTGGACTCATTTGCCTTTTCTGCCTTGTTTTGCCTTATTTTTTTCTACCTCCTGCCACAACAGGTGTTATTTCGCAGCGGAGCTTTTCCATCGCTGCTGCGCCATTCTGCCCAGGCAGAAAAAAAACCCCTTCTCTTTCCCATGACTGGCTACTGTGCTTTCTTTGGCCAGCTAAACATTTCCTGCCGGCTACATCCATCTCTATTCCTATTCGCCGCCCCCTTTGGATCGCATGCCTACTGTCTTGGCTGTGCCTCTCGCCACGATCGTGGCACGCTGCGTTGCTAATGCTGACTCGTCGACACTCTTTTAGGCTTCACTCACCAAACCGACGACCGAACCCCCAAAACCCCTAAAAGGACCAAAATTTTGCAAAGCTAAAGCACGCATGAATTGTTCTTCCCCACTTCATCCGGCCGAGAGGACAACAAAATAGCAATAGGACACGCAGCACGAAGAGGAAGGACGGTCGCCAGAGACGAATCATTCTGCGGTGACGACGAATAGCAGCCTCGAGAGCAGACTCCCTTTGAGTCCTCCGACCTTCGCTTTTCCCTCTTCCCTTCCCCTTCATCGTCGCAACCTGCTGTCTGCCCACAGCAGCTGACTTACGGGCACCCCTGCCAACGCGAGACGAGACTCCCAAACTATTGCTCTCACGGCCAAGATGAATGGACAGCAACCTCAGACCGACTTCTATCCCGGCTATGGCGGTGGGCAGCTTAGCCACTCGCCAAACTCATCACGGCCGGGATACGCGACTACCGTCGGCGTGCCGGCAGCTCTTGGCGGTGGAGCCGGCGGCCGGCGAGGTCAGCAGCAGCAGTCTGTTGATGGAGTGAACCAAGCAGCGGCGCTTTTCAACGATGACCGCTTTGCCTCCTTTGACGCCCCGTCGCAGCGCTTTGATCGCGGCACGGCCACTCCATCATCGCTGCAAAATGCGTTCAGCATGTTCAACGCGCCGAACCAGCAAGCATGGGGATACAACGGTGCCTCCAGCGCAGCAACTATGAACGGCCCTATCGGCGAGGGCACACGCATCCGTAGTTCCAACCGCCGACCGCCTTTGCATTCGGTTCGTATCCCATTTCCCGTCCCTATAGCTATCTTATTTCCAATGTCCCCCGGCATCCTTTTTTTTGCACACCTGCATGCATACGCTTTTGCTTGCGCACGAAGTCTGCTGCTAACAGGCTTTTAGGAATGGACGGCAAACAACAACGATACTCCTCTTGGCAACCAGGGCGCCCCTAGTATCTCCTTCTACCAGCAACAGCAACATCTCGTTGGGCAGCCCTTGGGTCTCCCAAACGCCGGCTCCCCAGACCCATACAGCGTTGCACCCCCGACCGTTAACATTCAGGCTTTCGGCCAACCTGATATGCGCTCTTTCTCCGACAGCAAGAAGGATATGGGCGATCTGATTCCCACCGCCATCGTTATCAAGAACATTCCCTTCAATGTGCGGAAAGAATACCTCACTTCTGTGATGATTGACCTGCATCTGCCGCAGCCGTACGCGTTCAACTATCACTTTGACAATGGCATTTTTCGGGGACTCGCCTTTGCCAACTTCCAGAACGCCCAAGATACCGCTCACGTTATCGATCGCATGAACGGGCTGGACATCCATGGCCGTAAGCTGCGCGTCGAGTACAAGAAGATGCTACCGGAACACGAGCGGGAGCGTATCGAGCGGGAGAAGCGGGAGAAGCGTGGCCAGCTGGAGGAACAGCACCGCGGGCCAGCACACCAAGTCTCCATCTCATCTTTAGCTACCACGACATCCTTGCAAAGAGCACCTGTCAATGACAGTATGTTTTCGTCCCTGCCCTCTACGCCCCTTTTTGTCACTTGTTTGTACTATTTATGCTAACACGCTCGGACTCGGGGATTTCGGGTCGTGTCGACCTCAACGATCCACAGACCCTGCAGTACTACCTCGACCTGTATTTGTTCCGTACCGATGACAACAGAGAAGTTCACATCTTTCCGGCAGACACGACACCGGAAGCACGACGCATGATCCATATACTCGCGCATAACATGGGCTTGGAGCACACATCGATCGGTGAGGGCGAGAACCGGCAGGTGCATGTCAGCAAGTCCAAGTTCGCAACAGGGACACACCAGCCATCGTCCCAGCAGCCAGGCGTGACCCTGGATGGCCATCCGCGCGGGCTGAGCCGTGCCGCGACCTACGACTTCAACGACCGCCAACAGCACCCGTCTGTGCACTCGGTTGGCCGCGGGCCGACTCTGGCAATCCCCAACAGCCCGGAGAACCACCAGCACGGCGGTCTGAACGGCCTCCGGGGTGTGAAGAGCTTCGCCGACCTCCGATCGTTCAGTCCCAGCCCATCGCCTTCCATGGTCAGCAGCGGAGGTCTCGCAGCGCCGTCGTCCAGCGGCCACGGCGGCGGTGGTGGCGGTGTGCCTTTCATGACGCACTACCCCAACGACAGCCCCTTTGGGCCGTCACTGACGACGCCGACAACGCCGGGGTCCGGACTGGCTGCACCGCCGCCTCCGCCGGCATCGAATGTGGTCGATACCACGGGCCTCGTAAACGGGCTGGGCTCGCTAGGGCTCGGGTCATCGTCGTATGACGGCAACGGTAACAGTCTGGCAAGCCGGTCCCGAGAGACGCCTGGCGCTATCGGCAGCCAACGACCCGGTGCCAACGGCAACGGTGCCAACAGAACGATCCCCGAGCGGCAGCCGCGCGGCCCAGGCAACGACTGGGAGAACCCAAATGGATTCTCACGGGGTCGCTCGAACGGGCACATGCATCGCGGTAGTGGTAAGTGGCAACACCAATACACGTGAATGTAGCCTGGTCTTTAACTGTACTTCCCCTGCAGACTCTTCCGACAGCCGCCTGGGCGCAACCCACGGGTCTTCTGCGCTCTATTGAGAACCGGCCTCGCGAAACAAGGCACGATCTCCCGTCTAGTCGCGCAAGTTGCGTCGTCTCCGACCTGGCAGCCTCTTTTAATATCTGACCGACCGCCTCCCTCACCTGCCGCGATTTGATTCGTTTTTAAATGCCTCTGGTTTACGTCCTGGGTTTATTTTTTTCGAGAGGCGGAGTCTGAACGTCGGTCGATGGAGTTTGGGTCCTGTTTGTGCTTTTTTATTTATTTTTTACGCACCACGTCTTTTGACTTTGGATTTGTGCTTTTGGATTTTTCCTGTACTTGCTTTTCGCATCCATTTGTTGCCGGGTTTTTTTGCTTTATGTCCTGTGCTTCCAAGCTATGGTTTGGGCCGCGAGGACACGAGGACACGAGGACACGATGCCTTCTATTTTTGAAAAGCTCCTCTGTGCCGAGGATGCCCAAAGCACGATGGATGATGTCGTCCCCTGATGGGCGCCTTCTCACGCCTCTGGTGCTTGACGGGGACGCTGCGATGAAAGATGATACGACTATTTCTATGCAGTCATTACTGGGTTCTGGAACTACAACTATTACCACACATCGACGTTTTATCACGACTGGACGCTGTAACGGGGCAACACTAAAAAAAAAGAGACAATGAAAGAGTTTTTATTTTTATCTCCCTGTTTTCCTATTTTGTTGGATACAACATCAAGGGGTATTTTCCTCGGGCTCTCTATGCATATCTGTCTCAAACAGCAGACTTAACAGGCAGGCAAGCCTGCCATCATAATCTTTGACGCTACACACTCAGCCATGACATGACGCCTAAATACGTGCTCCTATCCCAAGGTTGAGCAGAAAATGCTGGAAGCTCGCCACAGCCAATGAAAGGCGAAAGCAACGCCAGGCGACGTGGAAAGCAGCTATATGGAAATGGGCTGTTGGTTTTTCTTTTCTATTGCTACACCTTTCGATGACGATTTTTTCACGTCTTTCATGACGACATGTCGACACGACACCCACATCTTTATTTTCGACATATAGCAACAGCCGACAGAAAAGAAGAGACAGAAGGACGCGGACCCTGTCCTTGGGATGCCCAAAGGCTACCCAACGCCGGCTGGCTTGCTGTCTGCAGACACAGAAACGACAATACTATAATAAATTGCGACTCCCGCCTGCATTGCATAGGACAGCTCATGTCTTTGACATCTCAGGCCCGGTGATTTGGGATGCATAGTGATTTGAATTTTCTTTTAATTTGCAGTCTCTGTCTGGTTGATGTTCTGGTTAGGAAACGATGCGAGATTATTCTTTGGAACATCTTCGAGAGCGGGGTATTCTTAATGCATAAGTCGGGATGGGAGAGGGTTGTGATGATCGAATGGCTTCCTTGGTTCGTTGTTGTTCTCTCTGCTAGATTTCGTGTTTCCTGCATTTGTCATTTCATCTTTCTCTGCTGGCCATGTGGGAAGCTGGGGGAGAGCTCCTTGCGGAAGGTCAACGATGCATGCATGAGGCGGAAACAAACTACATATACGGGCGTTTATATACGCCCGAATTTGTTTTTATTAGAAAGGGGGAACCGGGAGAATTGGTTGTATGGAGGGGGGGGAAGAGAGAGAGAAACCAGACAGCAACGACAGGAAGTTGAGTAGTTGGTATTAGCCATTTGCAATATTTGTTTAGGTCTCTCAATGAGCCTTGTAGCGTTGTCAGAGTGTCGATTTGCGTATTTCTCGTGCAGATGGCGGTCTGGTCTGCAACCTGGATAAAATGATCACCGCCAGCACCCGCAACGTTGTACTCTCAGCCGTACCATCCCGGGCCACAGCAGGTTACGAGAGTGAACTAAACTGAAGCT
Organism: Leptographium procerum; assembly: GCA_000806385.1. NCBI lineage: Eukaryota > Fungi > Ascomycota > Sordariomycetes > Ophiostomatales > Ophiostomataceae > Leptographium > Leptographium procerum. The sequence continues at coordinate 6,723 of JRUC01000815.1, read as the reverse complement.
CGGCATCCCCTGGTGTTTCAAAAGCCATGCTTGACACTGCAGGAAGAAGAAAATATGTATGAAATATGGCATAAATGGCTCATTGCATTCAAGACGGTTGCGATTTCTAATTATGGCAACTCTCGGTAACTCCTCAGCCCCGGTCCCCAGGGCGATACAACTGCCTATTTCAGTATTTGCCTCTTGGTTGCACCTGCCGTATTGACCTTCAAAGTTTTACTCTCTTACTCTTTTTCCCTTTTCTCTTTTTCAAGAGATTTCAGGGATTTCCCTCGCAGCTGAAAACAAACAAAACGTACTGTTCCTCTTTCGACATCAAGTGCAACAAGCAAAATCCCCCCCAGCCAATGCATCTTTGCTAATATCTATCCCCCCCAAAAATGCATTCTCTTCGTTTCTTTCTCTATTTTCTCCCATCTTGCCACTTGTGACTGTCTCTAAGTTCGCATTCGTCTGGCACTGTTGAGCTCTCCGCTCCGTTTGTCTACCCCAGCCGCTGGCGGCTCAGCTCGACAGCCACGTCGGCCGTAGCGCCGTCAAAGAAGTCATTCATGAGCACCACCAGAGTGTCGTCTCCGCAGGCGCGGGCAGCGTTGTCGCGCACCCACGGCAGGGCCTTGGAGTCGACGAGAGCCTTGGTGGCCAGCAGACAGCTAGTGGAGGCGCTGGCAGACAACACGCTGTAGACGACGGCGTCGGGGATGTTGGTGGCCGTGGCCTGGCACTGGATGTTGACAAAGGCCTTGCCCTGGGCGGCCTCGGGGCGCAGGGCGGTGACGAAGCCGGCCACGATCTGGTCGCCGCTGGTCGTGGCGTAGCCCTCGTCCGTGTACGTCGAGAGGGAGTCGACGTTGACGAGCACAAGCAGGCGCTTGCGGTCGCCGCGTAGCTGCGCAATGGAGTGGCCGCGGAGGTCGTCGAGCCCGCCGCTGGTGACGGCGCCGTCTGTGCCCGCGAGCGCCTTGGCCACGCTGTCGTTGAGGTCCTGCTCGATGGGCCGCTTACAGGCGTCGGGCACACCGTCCCAGCGCAGCTGCACGACGACGATCTCGTCCGGGTGCGCGCGCAAGAAGGTGACGATGTCGTCGAGGAAGGACTCGTACGCCATGCCGGGGATGGCGCTGTGCTGAAAGTACAGCCCGTCCGGCAGCGCCCGGGATGGCAGGATGGCGTCGTGGCAGTGGGCTGGGCGGAACTCGAAGTAGCGCGCGCCCAGCTGCAGGATCGTCGCCAGCGTGTCCTTTTGCGTGATGGCCAGGCTGCTCACGATGTTGGGCGCGATCGTCTCGATGGCCTTGCCCGTCAGCGCGTCAGCCAGGAGGCTGGGCCACTTGCTCTCCTTGATCAGCGTCGAGATCGCGGCGCCGCCCGCGTGCGCCAGCACCGCCCGGCAGTTCACCATGCTGTTCATACCCACGTCGTGCGCCGCCGGTACCACCAGCTTACGGAAAGGCTGCTCCGCCTGCGGCGAGCCAGCTGGCGCTACCTGGCCCATCCAGTCGCCATAGTTGGGCGTCACCGTGATATAGCACTGGTGCCGACCCGGCAGGCCGGCGATGCCCGTGCCGGCCTCATAAAAGCCGTACGACACGATCGTCCGGCTGCCCTCGTGCACGATCGACTGCGTTTCCGAGATCTTGTGCAGCGAACCCTTGCCGGCATCACCAGTCAATGCATTCACCTCGATCCACTGCTCCGTCAGCACCTCGCCGCCGGCGTCATCGCGCACCACCTTGAACGAGAAGCGGCCCGTCGTGCCGAGCAGACCCCGGATGTTCTTGGTGTCCACCTCGAGATCCTCGTCGTGGAACTCGCGCAGGCCGGTGCGTCGCACCGTCTGCCCCGGCACAGACAGCTCAATGGAAATGCCGGGCACGGCAATGTACGTGTACACGTGTACGCCCTTGCTCGGCATGTCTGCGTCTTCTAATCTTCTAATCTTCTAATCTTATATTAGGAGGGGGGAGGGCTGTTTGAGGGGCAAGGACCAAAACAAAAGGGCGGGGCTCTGATGCGTCTGTTCGTTGCTGCATTCGCTCGTATGGTGAGAGGACTTTTGCAAGAAACCAAGGGAGGGGTCGATCTTGGCGGACTACGGCTGACGCCCTGCTTTCCAGCTGCTGGCATGAGCGAGCTAAAAACAAGAGGCAGCTTACGACGTAATACCCAACAGAGCGATGGCATTCGTCCAGCCACATCAGCTCTCATCTGCAAATACCGCCGAACAGACAGCCACAAAGGCACGACAGCGGTGCATCATTCCCCTTGCGAGGCTGGACAATGCACAACTACAATGTACGAGCTGAGCTGTACCTGCTTTTCGTTCAGCTTTCCTCATGCATGCAGGGCAGATCTTGATGGCTCACAAATACCATTCCCTCTTCTCAAAATTGTTCAATGGAAGCAAAAAAATAGAGCAAAAAGTGTTGCGCATCTACAGGGATTTGCTCCCCCTCCCCCCAGTAACCACAAATCTCGACGGCCGGCTTTCAGCTAAACGGATACAGTTCTAATGCATCACAGACGACGCCAACGGGTCACATCCGCAAGATCAGTTAGAAGGGGCTAACCAGCGCGGTGTGTGTGTGTGTGTGTGTGTGTGTGTGTGTGGCCTCTCCCCTGATCTTCCACCGCCACCAGCGGTCCGCCCTCGTCCGTCGTCAATCACCGGAACGGCCAGCCCGGCCCCCCGGGGTATAGCATAAACCACAGCTACTGCTCCGTATGCATCTTTTCACACCCATAGTGAGATTTTAGCTCGACGGGATATAGTTCGTGCGATTCAATGGGCAGGGCTTTTGGCTCGACTACTCTTCCGATCCCTTGCCGACCTCAAGGGCCACGCAAGACGATCATCTCCTTTGCCGTCCTTTTGCGTTCTTTAACATGCACACCGTTAGAGAATCGCAAATCGCTCACGCCAAGAAATACCCATGCAACACTAATGTGCAGTGACAAAGCTGTCACCACAACCTATCGTACTCGTATCTGTGCTCGTGCTCGTGCATACATAACATCTGTGCATACGAGGTATGTATAAGCTCAGGCTTATGGGGACTCTTCTATGGCCGTGCTTGGCCGTGCTGTGCAGCCCCCCCTGCGTGTTCCCCCGCGACGTAGAGGGAGTAGTGTGACGGGCCAATTGTCACAGTCGCACTACTAACTAATATGAAGGCACTACGAATCACACAATATTATTGACCTGCCACGACCGTCTACGGGTGTTTTCCCCGCCCAACGATTGAATCAAGCTCTGCCAAGCTGCCATCACAATTGCCGGATATAGCCTGGTCAAAAGGAGATTTATGGAAATGCGAGAACGGGCACGCACGCACAAAGAAGACGTACGAAATATACTATGTAGGGAATAGGGCATGGAGTGCTTGCACCTCCCTTGGATTCCTGCTGCGTGTGCGTCTGGGCGTCGTCGGAGGTTCGCGCGCCGATGTTTTGATGACTATTGATGCGTATCATTGCGCCACTATCACTGTTCGCTGAGCGCAAGACTGCAAGGCCATTATGTGGAATTCTCGTTCGCCTGTATCACGTTTTGGAATGTGCGCTCAGCCCCATGGAGGTCCCGCGAGTAGATCGCCAGCCGTCTGAGCCTAGCTTTTCTTTTCGTATTTTACAGGGATCCGGACTGCCGCCGTTTCGGACATTCTACGGAGTACTCTTGAATGGTCCAGCAGAAAATAGAGTAGGCTGCCTCTGGTGGCCCATACGGCTCGCGGAGATCATCCAACGGCCTGAGACGCCAATGGTGAGAGAGTTGAGTGGGTGCATCGTGTGTCCGTGTTTCGTTCTGAAATCAGAGACGTGCTCTACTCAGGATGAACCACGAGTGATAGAGAAGAGCCAGCCTGTCCTCCGCTATCGGGCTGAGCTGTGAGTGTTCCCGGCTGGGAAGAAAAACACTTTGGTGGCTGGACGAGACCACTCTCCACGAATATATGTGGAGACAAGAAACACGCTGACTTTGCATTACAAGAAGATAATACACCATTCCAGCCATTCCAGCGCCGACAGGAACAACAGATAAGGGATGCCAGACGTGGCTTGTAATGCTGACGAAGCAGAGAAACACACAGCCTATGAAGACGGTGCAATTTTCTGGCCTCGATCTTAAGGAATTAAAATAAGAAAATATAAATAAAAAAGGTCGGTTCATACAGTGGCATCGGGGATCGAAAGATGCGACTCTTGCGAGTACTACGTGATATGGTAGCAGTGTGTCATTACACACGCCATCACCCTCACAGGTCCTGCAGCCGAGACTGTTTCAGCGACAAGGTCAGAAAAAGGAAAGCATGATGGCAGTTATGGCAAGAACACCACCTTCCACTTTGCGCACAAGTTACGACAGGTTAAGCCTGGACAGAGTGCTCCGCCAAAAACAAAAAAACAAAAAAACAAAAACAAAGCAAAGCTAGAAAGTTGAACTGTGGATAAAAAAGAAAAGAAACAACACGCATACTGTGCTCGAATGTAATCATATGTGGCAGACATGCGGAGCACCGGTTTGAGTCAAAAGGCAAATATTACTCCGTATGAGCACAGGCGGATGGCGATCTGCATCCGCACGAGAACTCAACTCCTCTGTCTTGGTGTCTTAGAGCACGGGTGTAAGACACTTTATTTTACGACCTCGTGCCTCTGTTTCTTTCCGTCGTTGCCCCGCCTCTTGCGGCAGACGTTTGTTTGTTTACTTTGCACTTGATGCGAGGGAGAGCAAATATCACCGAGAGAGGGCCAGATGGCCCCAATGACCAGTCTCTACAAAGCCAGCAGTCGTCATATATCAGCTATCGGATAATCTATCCGAGAAGGGATATGTAGATGACAAATTGCAGATCCAATGGAGAGCCAGATGGGAGCCAGATGGCAGCCATGCTAGGACTCTTGCCCAGCGACCCTTATTACAGGCCGATGTACTCCGTAAAATACAATGCATCTTGCCTTGCACAACTTGAATAACCCCAGTCTGGGTTGCCTTTCAAGGGTGTCGGCCTGGAAACAAGCATATCCGGGCTGCAGGCAGACCGTAAATCTGCTTGTACTCTACTCTCTACACAGTAGTATCTTACGATACGCATCGTCAAAGTCTCCGAATACTTGTGGAGGTGTTGTGTCCTCGGCTCATGTTTGCCGAGCATATGCTCTACATAGTATCTTACGAATTATCTTACAAAGTAGGCATCTCATGATATCTCTAAAAGTAACACAGGTCGTATCTGACGCTCAAGGACGATCAAAGAGCAGGTGTATCCGTACATGTGTCCCCTATTTGGCCCGAGTTTCATGTTGTTATCTTTTTCCACAAAGGGTGAGAGCAGCCACGGATGGCAATGTTCGCGTCCTTTCCCGGAACGCGTTGCCTCTTTCGTTTTTTTTTCAAACGAAAGACTAAAGAAGGCTTGTGATCCGAGACTGGGCGGGTTCTGATGGCCACATATGATACTACGAGTTAAGAGTACTCGTACATAGCCATAGCAGTACTCCGTTCTCAAAGTATCTTTATTGCGGACAGACGCGGCTGCCATCGGAGAGCATGGCTGCCACCTGTTCGTCCTCGCATTCTTGCTTCCTTTTCTCGTTTCCCATTCTGCACCTGCCGCCTCAGTCAGTCACACTCTACACCCCCCCCTTCCCTTTCTCCCGCTAACGAATCGAGGAAAAATCGTCTTCGAGACCCGCCATAGGAGAGCGATGGGGCTGAAAAGACCGGTGTATGATGGGAAATAAAAGGTAGGAAGCCACAAAAAAAATAATAAATAGTTTTTGCAATGTAATAGATGGAGGAGACAGCAGTCACGAGGCCTACCATTACCGACAAAACCGGACAACGCATCCTTCCTCTTTCGAATAGGGGGTCCCCGACAAGACGAATTCGCGTTATCCCATACAATCGTTTCGGTTTAGTCATGTGGGCATGACGAGTACTTTCCGTACAGGTAACTCGTACACGGCCACTTCGTGCACACGCGTCGAGGGGCAGGTTCGTTGTGTCTGGGCCTTACAAATAAAGAACCTGTCGCATCTCATATTTCCTGGCGTCTCCGGCGAAGGTTCCGGGAGGATGGGATAGGTGGATTAGGCGGGAGAGCTGTGAAAAGAAAATAGAAGGCGTACTACTCTGTACGTACCAGTATTGAGTGCTCCGGTTTATTTTTATTTATTTTTATTTATTTTTACGATTCACTTTACGACGTGTATTAAATCGTTTTTTTCTTTCTGTTTCTTTTTTTCTTTTCAAAAGTCCCCGCATTGTGGTTTTCAGCTCCTCTTCCTTGAGCCATTATTTCCTCCCGTTGCCGAATCTAGGTTTTCGGCGCGGTCCTGTTGGTCCTTACGCGTCCGTTTTGGTGATTAAGCAAGCATACACCTTGCATCTTCTGCTATTCGTACTTTTGTTCTTCCTGGCCTCGTGTCTATTGGGTCAGCTTGCAGCAGGAAAAAAAGGACTGGTGTACGCGTAGGCAACGCCTTGACCAGTACGGTGATAAATCAGAACGCTAAGCCGGATATGGCGATGTATCATTGAATCCTACGAATTGGCTTGCTACTAATATGTAAAGAGCCGGCATCGGGAGTGCGAGTACTCGCACTCGTACTCGTAGTGCTATTCCGTACGCAAGGGCTATGCGCAAAAGGACAGTGCTGCTGCCAAAATCAGAGGAGCACATCTTACGATGCTTCGATGGGACAGATTTTCTTTTTGGG
>JRUC01000814.1:0-11982 GCA_000806385.1 Leptographium procerum | reverse complement strand
GGGGGGGGGGAAGGGAATGCCCCCATTTCTTACTTCCTCTTCTTCGTCTCACAGCTAAGAGATTGCATTGAATTGACTTTGCCTTAACTTTCTGCACTGCCATACGACATCCCCGTTTCAAGCTTTGCATGTAGACTCATTGAACTCGGCAAGCCATGAACAGCGTGACGGAATCAACTTATATCCCGGTGAAGCTTGACGATGAGCAAAACGAACAGGTTAGGTCTCCCTCTGTAGGCAGGAATAGGTCACTAATACAATACCGGGCAGGATGGAGATGCAAGGCATCCAGGGAAACCAAGTCGTACCGGCAGATGGGCCCTCTTGCTGAACTCGGTCCTGTTTCTCCTCTCGGTAGTCTGCATGGGTCTTGCATACAGGCAGTCCCACCAGTCATACCAATGGCATCTGAAGCAGATCTCAGCATACTGTATGATCAAGAACGAGGTGCCTTGTGTGGTTTCTGCAGCCGAACTGACCCGCGCAAATAAGCCCCGCTACTGGACAAGATCGACCTCGGTGAACCCGTCGTGCGCTATGAGATCAATGAGCTCTTCAACAGGCCTTACACCATTTATCGTGGCTCTCCTTCTGACGAAGTGGATGCCGCTTGGGATGCCATAGCTGAAGTCGGCATCGTCATGGTCAGTGGCGAGGAAGTCCGTCGGCTCGGCAAAGACCCGTCCAAGACAGTGAAGGCTCCAGAGGAATGGGGTGAGTTCAGTCAGGCGTCGTCTCGCGTGCCAGTTTCGCGAATGCTTTCTAATCGACCGAGCAGGCTTCGGTACAGATGCGCACCTTGCCCAGATTGACGGCCAGCACCAGATCCACTGCTTGAATGTCCTCCGCAAGTGGGGTCACTACGACCATTACTTCCGGCCCAAGCTGGGAGATGACCCCGGTGTGCTCCACAGCTCCCACAGAGATCATTGTGTCATGCTCTTGCTGCAGACATTGACCTGCCAGCCGAGCCTGGATGTAATTACTCACAACTGGGTCGAAACGCAGCACTATCCGGTGCCGGACTTCAACATGAATCGCAAGTGCAAGAGCCATGAGAGGATCGTGGACTGGCAGAGGCACAATATGATTACCATGGATCAATGGGACGAGATTACACCGCGGCCGGGTGATTTCTTTCTACCGTTATGGCCTGAAGTCGTGGAGCTGAACAGACAGAACGGGTGGAATGGCACCAGCTAGTAGACGATCAAAATTCGGGTTGTCTACATGTAGGAGAAATATGTTCACCATCAGGTCGAAGTACGCGGTATATTATTGACCCTTCGTGGTGTCGTATTTGACGCACATCTCAGCTGTGTGATTGCATGTCGATCGAGTCAATGTAAATACAGCAGTTTCGAAAAGCTACACTACAAGTATGACTATGATGATGTATGCTACCGTCTTAATCTTGATATGATTCGAGTCTCCTAGACCGTATATAGAAGGTGTTGTTTTACCTCATCGCATTATTAAGCCGCCGCACAACTAGCTCAGTTTCAGTAAAGAATTACAGGTAGACAACACGCGTTCGCGTAGTCTCGCAACTGCCTACCTATTTTACTTCATAGGTGCATCTGTGAGATTATGATACGACTTACCTGTACATTTCTCAACGCATAACCTTCCTATTAGCTCACCGCTCATCATGCGGCTAATCCACATAAATGTTGACTTGACAGAGGCCCCGCGAAGTCTTCTACACATCAAAGTGCAGCTGCCTGTTGAGTCTGGCGCCGTTGCCATCTTCACGACACCACTGTGGATCCAAGAGTCCCACCGGGATAATGGGCCGGTCGCAGGGATTGCAGGATTGCATTTTACGTCCGAAGGCAAAACGCTGCGCTGGCATCGCAACCCAACAAGCCCATCCGAGTACCACGTGGAGATACCTTCGGGTGTCAACGTGATACACGCTATCTTCGATGCTATCGTCACGCGGAAGGTCACGAGGCGCATAGCAATGATGGGTTGGGAGCATGTCTTGCTTTATCCGGCCTGCCGGGATGTCAGGAAGATCCGCATCAAGGCATCCGTCACAGTTCCTCGGGGGTGGCGTACCGGGACCGCCCTCGAGAATCTAGGCCAGCCCATCTTGACAGACACGGCCGACGGAAGAGGCCAAACATTACTCTATCAGCCAACAAGCCTGGCGCGGCTGGCAGATTCGCCAATCCTGACAGGTCTCCACTTCAGCCAATATGCGGTCACGCCGGACCAGAGGCATCTTCTGTGCGTCGCTGCGGATACAGCAGAGCACGCAGCTGTCCCACAAAATACATTAGACAGGCTGGCAGGCCTCGTCAGACAGACCTCGACTGCCTTTGGGGCTAGACATTACGACACGTTCCGCTTCCTCGTTGCATTGACCGACCACTGGCCCAACCCTGGCGGTTCCGAGCACCACGATTCCTGCGATATCACCTTACCGCTGAAGGCACTGTCGGACACAGAAAGAAACTTGGAGCAGAGTGGCCCCATAATAGCCCACGAGTTTATACACTCGTGGAACGGTAAGTTTCGCCGGCCGGCCGGGCACCTGCCTCATGACTTTGCAACGCCGCTCGACAGCAGACTGCTGTGGGTATACGAGGGCCTCACCCAGTACTACGGCGGCGTTCTTGTCGTCCGCGCTGGCCTTTCGTCGCCCGGGTTCCACCGCGCAGAGCTCGCTCGGGCGGTCGCATGGCTGGAGGGCCAGACAGGCCGTCTTTGGCGCTCCACCGAGGACACCTGCACCGGGACTAGTCTGCGTGGCGGCCCAGCGTGGGCGAATTGGGTGCGGGACGGCCAGGACTACTACGATGAAGGAGTGCTCCTGTGGCTCGACATCGACACATTGATCCGCTGTAAAACCAACAGTAGGCGCTCACTCGACGACTTCACAAGGGCGTTCTTTGGGCAGGGAAACCCAACGGGGCCCACAGTGATCCCGTATACTCTGAAAAATCTGGTGTCATGCCTGAACACTGTTGCCTACAATGACTGGCAGGCTTTCTTTGATGCAAAAGTGATTGGGGTCTCGCCCCGGGTCAACATCGAAGGCGTCGAGCGGGCTGGGTACCAATTCTCTTTCGTTACGGCCAACTCCGGCGGCAGCCAAGATCTGGAGACGGGAAATGATACAAGCGATGCAATCTGGAACTCGATAGGAGTACGTTTGGGGAAGGGCGGCCGGCTGGTGGATGTACAACGTGGAAGCGCTGCTGACACCGCCAAACTTGCCCCGAGACAGATTATTGTCAAAGTTGGCGAGGTCTCTTTCAGCTTGAAGACACTTGCAACAGAAATCTCGGCGAAAAAGGACAGCCCTGGCAGCCGTATCCGGCTTACCATGACACAAGAGGGCGATGAGTGGCTGGTTGAACTTGACTACCAGGCCGGGCTGCGCTACCCAAGGCTTGAACGTCGGGACAATGCTCCTGACATGCTTTCCGCCATCCTGTATGGGGGTTGCCCTCCTTAGCCAAGTGTTCGTGGAAGAGTGCCAGAGTTCGCAGACTGCCGACCGAATATACGACGGAGCGGAACTGCAACACTCTCGTGACACCCATCTGTCTTGTAATCTGAGGACATCCATAATAATAGGGTGCTTACATCTGCTGTTGCACCTTGTAGATGAAAAGTACCCCACGATGCTGAAAGAGTAATAATGTCCATGCTTGTCAATGTTACATTTTGTCGAGAAAATAGGAGCGCTCTGGCCTCCATCCTTTCGCTAGAGCATTCCGAGTAATTCCGATCTCTATCCGCTTCAACAACCACAACCTAGACAGACGATACTCGGCTCCTTCTGTTAGCACTCGACGATAATGCATTATACGATTCTTTAGCATATATGATGTACCGAGCGTAAAGAAGTTTCGCAGAGAAAGGGTTAGACTTCCCGAAAACACGGCTGCACGTTTCCAACAACAAGCCAAATTCCGTGCTTACTAAGCCATATACATGCAGCGATATCAAAAGAGACTGAGCAAGCTCCAGGACCACAGACTCTGTGATTGTGAGCCTACTCGGAGTTGTGATGCGAGGGTGGAAGACACGGGCGCCAAGACGTAGCTAATCAGGGAAGAAGTAGTGGTGGAGACTGTCAAATATGTGTAGGTAAGACTGCTGGGGATAGCTCATTGGATATTTGGTTGAGCTTTAGGGCTACGTGGCGGAGGAGAATAAAGGGCATCCCATATCCGTATCCAAGTAAGATAGCTTGACGAAAACCTGGTTCGTGGGGCTTGCATTGCCGTCATGCATTGGCTTGCATTGCTTTTTTCCGGGCTAATTCTCAGATCAGCCGTAGGGAAAGCTGGCTGTAGCTGGAAACGAGGCGGCAAGAGAAGAAGCAAAAGAGACACAGCCATAACTGGAAATGCGTAGCAGGATATTGGGGACTGACTGGCTGCATTGGGTATCTCCAGAAAGCAAGAAGAACAAGAAGGCCATAATCAGGAATGTGCGGTCTGCTCGCTAAGACACCCACAACAAAAAACCGGAACACATGGATCACTGATGCAAATGCAGAACTCGGATTGTGGATAGAAGATCCTCTTGAGACTCGTATGAGTGAGGTTCATACGTATAACTGTGCTTACAACTGTGTTGGCAGCAATGGAATATTGTCCGTTATAGCTGTGGGTCGTGTAAACAGCACGTTTCTGTACTACGAGGCCACGCCGATAGGGAACACTTAATACGAGCAAAGACTTATCTTGTTGCATTCATTCATACCTAATACAACCTCATTTACCATTTGTTCTGTCCAGCATCGTTACTTCGTATCCCCCGGCAGCTCGGCGCCACCCGTACTGCCAGCAAGAATGATGATACTTGCTATGTAAGGGATAATGGGCAATGCTGCTCGGGCTCTGTTGTGTCATATGGGCGGGAGGGGGTAAATTGACTGAGTTGGGCAAAAGAGAGCGACTGGGTGGTATCGTGGCATGGTGGTATCGTAAAGTGGCTGCAGCCGGCATCCACAACCATGCATCGGAACGCTGTGCCGCCGAAGCTGCAGGGAAGCGCGTATTATGGGACCGGTCAGGCGGTCTGTGGAGGAGGGGCAGAGGAGAGGGGAAGGAAGCAGAGGAAAAAGAGCCCACGACACGATAAGGACAAGAAGCTTTTGCTGATACCCTAACCCAACCAAAGATCTCCGGGAACGGCCACCGCAGCAAAACACAGGCCCAACAGCGGACTCGGAAATTTCGGCGGGGGGCAGGTGCCACGGTGCTACCTGCCTTGCAGACGGGAATGCAGGGAAGGCGCCGACGTCGTCGCCTTGCACCTTCCTCCATCCTCTTGCCTACGCCGTACTATTGTATTATTTTAGTAATTGTACGGAGGACGACTATCGCTGGGTGTGCAGTTTTAGTGATTCAAAGTGGTGCCCGCGCTGGTACTACGGAGTATGTGTACTCGTAGTGGCTGCCCTTTTTCTCCACTCCCCCCCGGCTGGCATTCCGCTCTCTTAGCTCGCTCTCTTCACAGTTTCCCCTTTGTCTTTATCGTACGCGTCATATTCCCTCGTTAATCCCATAGTGGTGCAAAGAAGCCAAAAGAAAGAGCTCGTCAGAGGCTGCTCCCGCAGTCCTCGTCTATGCTGTTTTTGTCTGTCATAAAACGTTTCTCCCGCGCCTAAAACTGCACTGGCAGAAAACTGGGAAAAAGCTGTTTGGTGGACTTTGCTAGCTCCACCTGCGCTGGTCACCTGTACTCTACCACATCCGTGGATCATTTAGGCACATGCAAAATACTAAGTGCGGCAGCTGTGCCAGAAAGCGAACAAAGCTGCTTCGTCCCGCCGTTTTGCAGAATGAATGCGACCCAATGGCAGATGCCGCTGCATCTTTATTGCTACGCGCTGGTACGCAAGTACTCCGCCCATCTTTTACATAGTATTGTTCTCCTGCGTCTGAGGGGCATCCCGTCTGCCCTGTACGAGTAGACATTTAGCCACAGTGAGCTAGCCCGATATGGACGTACTAGCACTTTGCTCCACCGCCCGCCGTCACTCTCAGAGGGCTTTTATGGAGTAATCACTGTGTCATTGGCCTCGCCGCGTTTTTCGTCTTTCTCACGACCAAAAAACTCCAAAATATTGGACTATTCTCACGCCGTCCCACGCGACCCATCCTGCCACGCTCAAGAAGAGGCAGCTATTTGACCCTGTTCCCCACCCCGGTCCAATAATCCTTGTGCCCATGGTTCTGCCGACAGAACATATCCTGCCCTTGCCTCGTGAAGCGGTCCGCAGCTACGAAAGCAGCAATCCGCGATAACTCTCCTTACCTCAAATCCAATACCAGCTGTCTTCCGCTCTTCTCCCTCTTTGGTGCCGTGCGTCGAAACACACACACACACCACACGCCAAAAGAAAGGCAAGACGGCCGACTGCATTCGCTGATTGCCGATCAGCCGTCACGAAAGACGATCGAAGTGCCTCCGCAAATAGAGACACTGCTGGACTTACCCGTATTGGCAGGCATCGACAAGAGAACATTCAATTTGTTTCCCTGATCCATATTTTTTTCTTTTGCTCTCGATGGAGACGGGTCCCCCACCTATGACCCCTTTTTGACGCAACACCACCCAGGTTTACGATTAATCACCGTTCTTCTCCGCCCTGATTTCGCATTCCCTCTTTTCTTCACCGTCTCTGTTTGCTCGCTGGCTCTCAGACATCGTCAGGAACAAGTAACTTTGAATCCTCTCAGGCTCGAAGCACCGGCTTCCCTACCACCTAAATATTCTGCACCGTCACATAAACTTCTTCAGCCCCTGCCCAAACATCCTCGGCCCCTGCTTGCTCTACGAATCCTTGAATTTCACACCGTTCGATAACCTCTACAGCTTCTCTAACGAATAAATTACATAATAGCAATAAGGACCCTCGCATCAACTCTTCACGGCGCCAAAACTCATAAGCCACGAACCCTTGGACTAGTCACCGGATCTGCCTTGTTTATTGTACCCCTTTACTCTCTTTTTACTTTATTTCTGTCTTTCGTTTCTCTTCCCTGTCGATCTTACCGCAAAAACCGGCATGCGGTTTACTCGACAGCGCCACTCGACATCGTCATCCTTAGCTGAATCGTGGCAAATTCTACTCTTGCGCCACCACCACCAAACGGATACTCTACTCCTGCCATACCTGTTTGTCAGCTGCGACATACTCCGCTGTTTCGCCTTCTTTCTATAATCCCTACCGAGTAGCCGCAGCCACCACAGATCGCTTTCTTGCTCTTCCATTTATGCCCTAGACAACAACAACAACAACAACAACAACAGCAACAGCAACAGCAATAACCTCGGTTTTGACACGCAATGGAGGAAGAGCCGACACGACAGCTGCAAGAGCAGGCACAGGTGCTGTCCCAACCACAGGCAGCCCAAGAACAAGAAGGAGAGACACAATCACGGCGAGATCCTACAACAGACCACGCCGACTTGTCTTCCCACGACCAGCAGGAGGTCGACTTACATGCACCTATACCGACGAGGCCCAAGCTCCCGAGTCGGAAAAGCAGCGGCACCATCATTGTCGCGAGAGATTCAGAAGAAGCGCTTCACCCTACAGAGTCAAGATTTGACCCCGGAGACATCAGGGCTATGAGTCCGCGACGAACGAGCGAAGACTTGGAAGAGATGGGCCGCCAAACACGGGATGAAGTACAAAAGTGAGTAGTCGCCGCCACCAACTTTCATGGAAGTCTCCAAGCGTAAGCAGAGGAAAACTAATCGTTGCACAGGCATGCCAAGATGTTGCAGGACTCCCTCCTCCTGATATTCCACAGAATCCAGGCCGTCAAGGAAGAGCACGACAAGCTAGACAGCAACAACAAGTTTCTCCAAAAATACATTGGGGACCTCATGAGCACGAGCAAGATCACAGCCTCCAGCAGCAGCAGAGGAAAGAAGTGACCCAGTGCTTCTCGGGTGGAGTAGGCACTTCGAAACCACGGATCACGATTACGAGGATGACGAAAGCAGTGGGCCTTGCCAGACGAATCTATGCGAATCGGACAGGACGAGCGATCATACGTATCACTGAACCGCCTCGGTAGCAGGAAGTTGAGGGACTTGGAACGGCGACGAGTACAGCAAGTGGAGCAAAACCACTTCACATTACCCATCCACCATTAGCGAGGCATGATACACCTACCTAAATCCGCCTTCACTCTTGATCTGAATACCAAGTCTTGTCAACCTTTTTGTCGTTCTTTTTACTTGTTATTAGTGTTTTTTTCTATCTTCCTGTTTTGGCGCTTCAGCATGGTTTTCAACTCCCTTACCGGCGAGGTGTTTGGGGAGCATTTTCAGCATTTGGTATATGGCCTAGCATTCTACAAAATGATTTCTTAACCACACAACGACCTTGTACGCACTGTGCATCTTTTAGACGGGGTTAGCTCCCCATCTTTTCATTTTCTTATACCGAATATTGTGACGTCAGTTGGGGCATTGGTGAATAGTGTATGGTGCATTGGAGCCGGGGAATAAGGAGGATGATCAGGCAGGGATGTGTGCAGTCGCCGTGCCTTGCATTTATGGCAAATTGCCATGCCGGCTGTTATGACTTTACATTCGGCAGTTTGTATTGATGCGGACCATATTTGCGGACCCTACTTCCAATGTTCAGGATGTTTTAGTTGTCAAAATATGATATCATAGATATGTATCTTTCGTATTTTCCAGCATACACATACAGAAAAGACCTGTGTTTCGCATCATGTGTGCAAGACACGACTGACGAACGATTACGAGCACAAGTGCAGCTTCAAGCGGTGAGCGAAAGCTTGTCAGGTGCACTTCGCAAGATCGTAATGCAAGGGCATCGCACAAAGTCAGCCGTGGCGTTCGGCAAAGCTTAAACACGCCCTAACTAAATCTTGGATAGGAGAGAGGGGAAGAAATGCAACCTCGCCGGCGAGCTGGCCGTCTATGCTATATGAGTGGCGAAAGGTGAGACAATGACGTCATTTCCCATTGGAGATCAAATTTCGAATACGAATGCGCGATCGAACAAATCCCTGCTGAGTGCGGGGGTCACAAAAACGAACTGAGAAGTGCTGAAATAAGCTTTTCTTTTTCTCTTTGAAAAAGAATAGGGTTTCTTCTTTTCCACTTTGTCCCAACCCTTCTTTTTTATGCAGCTCGCATCGCTTAAGTGTTAAAACATCCGGCCGGAAAGGAAATTAAAACGGGCTGGTTGCCGGCGTGTTGTTGGCGGAGCCGACATACGCTTTTAGCTCTTCTGCAGCAAAGCTGAGCTCGGAACCGACCGTATTTATATGCAGCTAGTCGAGGTACCTCGTACGAGCTTGCCCTTTTATTTTCCTCGCTCTTACCTTCCTTCGGACAGTTCTTAGCGTAACGCCGGCCGAAGGAAATGCCAGACTAAAAGATATGGACGCGTCAGACATCTTTATTCTGTTCTATATATGTACACATAAAGGCGTGAAAAAGTTGAATAGGTCCTGTGGGTTTGTGCATACGACGTAGACTGGCCTGTCGAAGCTTTACTATCACTAAGATAGGACAAGAATTTGACGGACTGCTCGCCAGGCGCCATCGCCAGAGGAACAGAACTTCTGTCTACTGGCAATAGGCCCCACGGGTCTACAGAAAAGAAAAATTATCTTCGGGTAGACTAAAGGCCGATATGGTAGCCCTGCTGGCCATTACATACTCAAAGATGATAGCAATTCTCATGTTGTAGCTGTTACAAAAGACAAAACCGTCATTGGTCCTTGTTACTTGTCGCCTTTAGAAGCCAAGCACCGGCACTACACAGGCTACGCCCCCTCATTCCCTTCTCCAGTAACCTTATCTGCATTATTCCTTGCTTAGTATTCTGCTTTAAATGCCGAGAAAGCAAGGCCTTTCAGCGGAGTCCGCTTCCGTACGTCTTGTATTGTGACCTCGCCGCTGCGAAACTTGTGCCATTTTCGCATACCTTAACCCGTACGGATGGCAGCATGAATTTTCCCGATGAGAAGACAAAGCAAAGACTCCAAGGCTAGTAGCGAAAGAAGACAACGTAAGAAAACAAATGAAAGCTAGATTGCAGCGTTACTACGAGCACGGCGTCACCGGCCTAGCGGACAGCGGCATTGTTGTGATCTGTTAAGCGGGTGACGATTGTGAATGTTGTATCAGCGTCGCCTTGGATAAGAGATACTGTGAGCTGGGCGACGAGGTTTATGTTGGTGTAGAAATTGGCACGTAGGGATTCTAAAATGTTGGGTACCTCTGCCGCCAACAGAACATTACGAGCGGCCGCTAGGCCTGCTACTGCTACGTTTAGGATCACGACACCCGGAACTACCACACTGCGAGCGGCCGCGACATCGTCGTAGTCGGTAAGGTTTTTAGGCTAGGAGCGAAACCAGTAGCAGCGGCTACCTCTTAGGTAGCGGTCCGCGGGTGGACAACCGGCTTGGGAGGCGGCATCTGGCGCCGGAGAATTACCGGCGCGCGGGCAGAGTTCGTGTTCGCGGCTGGCGTCGCGGTGAAGAGCCAAGACTGTAGGCCGATAAGTAAATGCGGACGAGAGGATGCGGGACGCCACCAATGCAGCCTGGTCGGAAAATCGGCCGACGTAGTCGACGTTGGGCCGATTCCTAGTTTGCACGATCAGCTTGCGCGCGATAGCGGTTTCGATCTTCGCTGTAAAATGTTTTGCCGGCCCATGTCTGGGTGGAAAGCAGATTCACAAGCAACGTATTGGTAACGATTGCTTGGACAGCCTACCGTAAAGCAGATTGCCAGCTCCCAAGATATAAACCCCCATGATCCCGCAAGCTACCTTGACAGAGAGCGTCGCTTTCTGCAAAGATCTGAACGGTGGACGCCCACCTAATGGGTGTCTTCGTCTGCCTGTCTCGTCCGGGACGATACCGCGGCCTCCGGGATGTTCTTCGTAGGAGCGGCGGCAATCGTATTGCGTCGGGGTGCTCAGTTGGTTCTGCCTCGAGAAGTTGTGTTAGTAATCTTGTAGGAAATGCGTGTGATAACATTCTATTTTATTTTCATTATCATTTCATTGGTTTCTTGAAGGCCGCAGCACAAACACAAACGTACCGTACAAGTGACAGGATTCCCTGCTCAGGTGCCGGCACCGACAGGGGCTACAGTCTGATTACCCCAAGGATGACGGAAGCCAGTGATGAACGGTGCTACAGGAGGCGGCAGGCGTCCATAGATGTACACCCGACTTCCTACAGGGGCCAAATTGACGGCCTGTCAAGCCTCGCCATCCCCTTCAGCGTACCGCTAGATCGCCCAGGGAGGCCTGGTGATCAGCACCATTATCACATATAAAATGCATCAGATTATTAATCGTGTCTGTGTTGTTTAGTACAGGCCCAGCACATTCATAGGCACGTAATGAACTTTCCAAGTATCCGCAAATTTCTGTTCAGATTAAGAAGGAATGTGTAAGATACTTGTGCTCTCAGACACACATGATGTGACGTGGAAAGGAGACACGGAATCAAAGAAGTTCAAATATCGGATTCTCTTAAAAATGTCCTAACACAAGTTTGTTAAGATCAAGAGAGAGAGTCACGGTCGACAAGCCATCACTTTATTTGCTGCAGACAAAACTTTTCCTGGGTCTAGACCTATTACTCTCTCGTTGCTCCCCTTATACATTATACTATTTATTTGCATTTTTTATCGCTTCTCGTTTCCCTACTGCATAGGCTATGAACATACGAGCATATGAAATTTACCTTGCCCCTTTCACAACCATCCAGGTATCAAAACATGTAGACTGGTCTTTGTTTCCCCATTACGGGTACTCACCCAGGACACCACGAGAATGTGCCAGTCTGTCGTCCTAGTACCAAAAAGCCAAAAAACCTACTCCCCCCAAAAAATCCAAAAAAAATTATACTTCATCCTCCCTCGGCCACCCAGCGTAAACCCCCCCCCTGTCGACCGAGTCCCTTCCAGTCTCCCCCCAGTCCACCTCCCGGC
>JRUC01000790.1:0-12346 GCA_000806385.1 Leptographium procerum | reverse complement strand
CCACCCAAGGCCTGCTAGCCATACACTTTGTACATAGTACACCACTCATATCATAGTAGAGCCTCACAATGGGCAAGTGTTGCGAAGAGAATGTAGATGGCTAAAATGAGATCATCAGCAGAAATGGCGTCTCCTGCACCCCTTTCATCTCCTCGTCTCGATCTGCACAGGGTACCGGCGCCTGGACACCTGAAAAGCTAAAGAAGGAGGGCCTTGAAAACAGCTGTGATTGGACTGACCTTTCGTTCTTTATTTCTCTGGCCCTTCCCAAAAGAGAAACTGCTAAGAAAAATAAAAAGGGGGAGAGAGCCCCACACCACTACAGCCCACCTCCCCCGAGCCAATTTTGCCGTATACGGAACCTTGGGTCTGGAATTGGCATAGCTGCAGCACATCTTGCGCTATTGTGCTCGTCGGCCGTTTGCTGTTAAGCCGTGGCATGCTGCGTCTACTACGTAGTATGTATCTTAATACATGATCCTTTCTGCGTCGTATGCAGTGAAGACGTGTGAGCGCTGCACTCCAGTCTCAAACATCGCGCTGGCATCAGTATCCGATCTTGCACTACGAGTACTACTGAGAAACATTCCCGCTCGCGATCCTTCTGCCTTTGTCTCAAGCCAGCTGTTGCGCTAAGGCCGGATTGTTCTAAATGTAGCATAAAAAAATCCCATAGTGTCTTACCACGACGCGCTGAAGAGAGAAGCAAGCGATGCCGTGCCGTACCGGAACGGCGAAAACATTTGTTGAGAGGGCTGGCCGGCTGGACGAGTACAAGAGCTCGTATCGTACATACGTCGTAGTAGAACGCCATGAATGAATGCGTGTCAGAGTGCGATAAGCGGTTTGAAATCACCTCTCATACATATATACGAGGCAAGATACGAGCAATCGTATCTTAGTATCTTCTGCTGTAGAGAATGGCCCTGGCTAGGATGTGTGTGCTTTGTCCCTGCATGTCGCTTCTGCCCGTCTTGCCCGCCTCAGGAAAGGCTAAAATCGCCTCTTGCAGTAGCGGTGCCACCCTCGCTCGATTATGTCCTTTATCCAGCGCCCCCCCGTGCCTATTTGAGATTCTCTGCCGGTTCCTGTGCTCCGTACCTGCAGGACGGTTCCGTTGCTGAAGAGGAAAAAAAAAGACAGTGTAAAATCTCGGCAGCGCCGCAAAGGGCGACGACAGAACGGAATGGCGAAAAAAAAAAACGGTCAGGAGCAGCGCACTTCGCATTCACACTCGAACTCTGGCGTGTACCAGTGTTCACACTCGTAAGATGCCTTGTATGAGATGTACACGTACGAGAATCTGCATCGTCGAACGTTTTCCTGCTCCGTCTCTGAAACCCGGGGCTGGCTGCCATTCCAGACGTCGCCTGCCCCCACTCGGACCAGAGAGCCTTTAATTAGCAGGGCCGTATCTCACCATCTGGCTACATACATAGCATCAGTTACACTGCTGGTGGGGATGACGTGAGGCCTTGTGGGTGCCGAGGCTCGCCGGCTGGGATCTTCTTGCTCTGCAGGTCCACAGCGCTCGGCTGGCTGATTGTACGAGTAGAGATACGAACGAGCAACATACTTTGTGGTCCCTCTGCCAGTCTCCTGAAACAGAGGACGGCCGGAGCGACGCTCAGTGGACGAGTAGAGCAGGCCAATTGACTTGCAAGTTTGGGTAAGAACATGCGAGCTAGACATCTTGATAATATACCATTCTAGACAGTACGAGAACGTAGCAATCGCATCCTGCACCACCGTTTTCCCATTAGGAGTATTCCATCTGCTCCTTCCTTCCCTTCTCCTAATTGGGACGCGCTCCTGCCCCCCCCCCCCCTCTGCGCGTGCTTTCCTCCGGGGAATATTTGCTGGCGCAGCACAGACCAAGGAGGGCCCTCTGCTACAAACTAAGAGGGCACTATTGCTAGTATGGTCGCAAAACGGTTGCCGTTTGACCACTCCGTAGTGGAGTTTTGCTCAATATATCTGACTTCCTCAGTAAATCCGACTCTCTGTAGCGGAAGGGGTGTGGTTCCTCCGTTAGCCGCCCTGCCACTGTCGATTTCAGTCCGTTTCGCTTTCCCTTTTTTCCTGTCTTCATGCACGCCTCTCAGAGAGATAGCCTAGCCACCCAAGCCTTTCGCCTCTCCCTCTCCCTCCTACTCTTCTCTTCTCTTGCAGCCTGCATTTCCTCCCACCCCTTTGCGCTCCCGCACCCCATCCGTCGTCACTCCTACCTACCGTCCGGCTGCTTTTTCCTGCTGGTGTGCAGCCACTAATAAACCGCAGCCGATTTCGGGAGTGCTGCAACCCGAAAGACTTTCTCCATGCTTTTTTCCTACCTCGTTAATTTCCAGTATTAACCGGCCTCTGTAAGATACTGGCTGCCTCACCACCCGAGCGATAAACCGCCGGTCCGTCACTATATGCGACGTCAATCAGGGTCATCCAGGCAATCTCGAAACCTCTTGCGAGGTTGTCCTGCAGTCCCACGTGCTCTGACCCTCTCGTTCTCCCCTTCCCCCCTCCCTCTAAATCTCCCCCTGGTCATTACTACGACCAGGCTGTCTGGTCTTTCTCCTAGTCTTTCTCTCTGCCCTTTTTTTTTGTCTCTGCTCTGCCTCTTGTCCCTGTCTGCCAATTAGCTTTCGGCGGATCCAGTTCCACAACTGTCGCCGTCTCGTCGTCCGCCGTTTTGTCGTCTCGTCCTCTCACCCGTGTCTCTTCTGCTGCTTCATACATCCTCCCGCGCATTGTGGACCATGTCGCAGCTCACGCCTCGGAGCAGCCAAGGCTCTGCAGACTCCGCACAGATCGAGCTGCAACACCGGCAGTACGAACAACAGCAGCAGCAGCAGCAGCAGCAGCAGCACAAGCGCAGCCATCCATCAAGCCTACCTTCGTCCCCTTCCTCTCCCACACTACCCTCCTCGGCTACTTTTCCACCCGCCTCGCCATTCTCGCCTACTTCTCCCACCCAGCTCTCCCGCGACGGCAGAGGAAGCCCGCAGATTATCTCCTATCGCCAGTCTGTTGGTCCCGGCTCTTCGGCTCTCCTGCAAAATAGCGTCANTCGGCGGATCCAGTTCCACAACTGTCGCCGTCTCGTCGTCCGCCGTTTTGTCGTCTCGTCCTCTCACCCGTGTCTCTTCTGCTGCTTCATACATCCTCCCGCGCATTGTGGACCATGTCGCAGCTCACGCCTCGGAGCAGCCAAGGCTCTGCAGACTCCGCACAGATCGAGCTGCAACACCGGCAGTACGAACAACAGCAGCAGCAGCAGCAGCAGCAGCACAAGCGCAGCCATCCATCAAGCCTACCTTCGTCCCCTTCCTCTCCCACACTACCCTCCTCGGCTACTTTTCCACCCGCCTCGCCATTCTCGCCTACTTCTCCCACCCAGCTCTCCCGCGACGGCAGAGGAAGCCCGCAGATTATCTCCTATCGCCAGTCTGTTGGTCCCGGCTCTTCGGCTCTCCTGCAAAATAGCGTCAGCAGCTCTGCGCCGCTGTCTCCAAGGTACGATCAGTCTCACCTCCTACCTGCTCACCACTTCCCCTCCTGCTTGCTTTTGCCCCTGTTCGTGACAGCATGAACATGTCTGCCCGTCTGCCTACTTGCCTACCTGCCTTCATTTTTCGACAGTCCCGTTCGCCGCTTCTCTACGGCCCTCTACCTTGCTTGTACAAACAACTGTTTTCTATTTCATCTCCATTCCCCATATCTCCGTCCAATTAACACACCCTGTTGTCCGCCTGTGCTGCCACAAAAGAAAGAAGACGTGTACCTGTGTGTGGGCGCGACAAGAGAGTGTACGACCCACCGAACAGCCCTGTTCCCATTCTTATACACCCTTGTCTTTCCTCTCTGGCTTCAGACATCCTGCTGTGGAACTTGACTAGAACGGCTGCCCCCGTCGTCTTTATCATAGATCCGGCTGCTAATCAGCTCTTCTGCCAACCCTCTGCGGCTGGCTTGTCTGCTCGTTCTCCAACCTTTTAGATCCCGAAAGGCTGCCCCTAGTCCACTGCACATGAGCTTCGTTGCTTCTTCGACGACCATAAATCCTTCAGCGTTCAACTTCCCCTTTGCTGCCTCTCCGTCTCAGTCGCAGGACCACCTGCAAGGTGCTGAAGATTCGCGCACCACGCCCGACATCCCCCTGATCGTGACCACTTCGCCGAGGTCGCTCGCAGACTCGTCCGACCAGTTCGCAGACACTGAGAAGACATACTTCGACAGCGACTCCTCGAGAGAGTCGTCACCCTCCGGCGAGAGAATCCAGAGTCCAGTGTTCGTGTTCTGCCCCGTTATGCTTTGTTCTGCTCTGTTGTGCCCTGCTGTGCCCTGTTGCTGTGCCCTATCTGGTTTGGCTGCTCGTATGATCCCCATCTTCGCTGGCTTGCCTATTGGACCCTCTTTCGTTCTTGGGCTTCAATCGGGCTGCGGTCGCATCTTTCCTCCGTCGCTGTGTCGCTATTATCGCTGTGTTGGTTTTGCTCTCTAACGCTTAGACTGCCAGACCATCACCAAATCCACCCCGCACTCCGAATGATCATCGAAGCGTGTCCGACTCACTTGCATCCCCGAAACCTCTCTCAGGTTCAACCATTTCGTCTCGGACAGCCATGGCGGGCTCTTCCGCTACACCACGTGCAGAAGGAGTTACGAACGGCTTGCCTCGGAACTCGTCCACTGACTCTGGCGTGTCGGCCCTCTCCAACGGCTCTGGCCAGCGGAAAGTTTCCAGTGACGGCGACGCCACCAGCCATGATATTCCTTCCATCATCAAGGCTGCCGGCAGCCCTGAGGCTGTCATCGAGCACCTGCTGAAGGAGAAGCAGGCGCAGTATCAGCAGAATGCTCAGCTATGGCGACTCGTCGACAAGCAGAGGGCAATGATTCTTGGTCTGAACAAGGATCTGGAGCGGGCGTTGAAGGACAAGGAGAAATACCGGAAGAAGCTGAAAGAGTCCCAGTCTGACCAGGATCGAACAATGTCTGCTACTCCGGCGTCGTCATCCATGCTAAAACAGGAACAACGCAGCCAGGCTGTAGAGACCGGCGAGGTGGCAAGAACAGCTGTAGCTGCTGCTGCGGTTGTGCCGAAGGGCTCCGCGGTTTCTGACCCTGTTGGCTCCCCTAGTCAGTCGACGCCTCTGCGCTCACCTGTCGAAGTCAGCATGGCTCCGTATCCCATCACGCCGCCTGCTGATCAGCCCAGTCTCGTGCCGCCGACACCCGTTGGCGACCTGCTGGACCCGGTCTCCTCAATGCCTCGTCCTCAGGACCACGCCTTGGACAACTTTGATCTTGAGGCTGAGGATCGCGCAGCCGACTCTGCTAGAAAGATGGCAACAGGCTCATCTGATCTTCTCATCAACTTCTCTCTGCCGCCTTCGCGCAGCCTGCCCAGCATGCCGCCACAGGTGCCACCACCGCGGATACCACCTCCGCCACCGCCTATGTCTTCTTCTGCCATCACCGTGACTGCGGACGAGGGTGGTGTGCTGTTCCCACCGCCGCCAGCACCTCCGCCGAGGAAACCGCCGCCGGCACCGTTACTGCTTCGTGATTTGCGGCCTACTCCCACTATCCCAATCGATGATGAAGTGCTGGAGTCGGATTCCGACTACGACTCGCTTCTTGAAGTGACGGGGATCAAGGAGACAGACAAGCGAGGACGGCGCCGGACGCGAGAGGAGGACGACCGCGAGCGAGAGATCTTGGCAAGGAAGGAAGCCGAAATTCGCAGCTTGTCTAAAAAGAGCAAGAAGAGCAGCAGCGCCCACAGTGCAGCTGCAGCTAACAACGCGTTGGGCGCAGCACCGCAGAGCGATATCCCAACGATCACCCAGACTGTGGTCTTGCACCCTCCACAGGGTTCGAATTCATTGGATGGCGTTTTGAACAGCGACCGCGGTGGAAATTCCACCTTGCAGCGCAATTTCTCAGCCCCCATAATGAGTCCGGGTCTGCCTATGAGTCCACGTCCGGTCGGACTCCCGGGCTCCCCCCTCCATTCCCCTCCCTTGTCTCCGAGACTGGCTGCTGGCTTTCCTTTTGTTGGGCCTGGCCCGCTCTCGCCGCGGCCGCCACGCCAGCCCATCCCCTTACCCCCCAATACACCGCTGCAAACGCCTTCTCCAGCTCCTGGCGAACCGCTGAGCCTCGCCACTGCAAAGCTGTTGAGCGGTGTCAAGGCTGGAGACCTGTCTATGGCTGTTCCTTCAAGCCCGTCGACAAAGTCCGAGAACAGCCCGGAAAGCCCAGCCGGACAGTCTTGGCGAAAACGGATTTTTAAAGGCTTTGTGACCGAAGAGTATCCCGACTTCCTGCTGCCTCCAAACGCACTGCCGTCCATCGACATCAGGGTTGCTTCGTCGCGCATGAAGCCGTCTCGCGCCAGCCTGATTTCCCTGACGCAGCTGGAGGAGGACCCTGTTTTCACCCTGGCTGTGTTCTCGCGAGCTGATGGCGGGGAGCTGTGGCGGGTGGAAAAGGACTCGGTGTCCCTGATCAAGCTGGACCAGCGCATGAAGCAGTGTGCGAACTTCAAGGCTAGGACTCCAGACCGATCGCTTTTTAGTGGGCACGCGCCGGCCAAGCTCGACGCTCGACGCTTGGCCCTCGACGCCTACCTCGACGAGCTGGTGAATACGCCGTTGGACACCAACACTGCCGTTGAACTGTGCCGATACCTTTCGACTAATACGCTGCCGCCCAACGCGGATGAGACCGGCTCCACTTCGACCGAGGTAGCAACGGAGGGCAAGGCCAAGAGTCACAAGACCGGTGCTGGAGGCCGTCCGTTGAAGACCGGCTACCTCACAAAGCGCGGTAAGAACTTTGGTGGCTGGAAGGCTCGCTTCTTTGTTCTAGATGGTCCGGTCCTCAAGTACTACGAGACGCCTGGCGGTGCCCATTTGGGAACTATCAAGCTGCGAAATGCACAGATTGGCAAGCAGGCACACAACGGCGACAATTCGTCGCCTGGGCGGCTAGGTGGTGGTGGTGGTGGTGGTGGTGGCAGCGACGATCTGGACAACCAGTATCGGCATGCTTTCCTGATTTTGGAGCCTAAGAAGAAGGACCCTAGTGCGCTCACAAAGCACGTGCTGTGTGCTGAGAGCGATCAGGAGCGTGACCAGTGGGTAGACACTCTCCTACGGTGGATCGACTATTGCGATCCCGAGGATGAAGACGACGTGCCGGCTGCCGCCAAGAGGGAGTCAGACAAGCAGCAGGGGTCATATGATGCCACACGCTCCGGCGGCTCTTCGACGCCCAAGAAGAAGCATGGCCCGACAAAGAAGCAGCGGCAGCACCAAAACAGCTCGACGGACAGCAAGGACACGCTCATTGGCATGAGCTACGAGAGTGCACAAGCTGGGGAGGCTCCGCAAGTGGTTACCAGAGCCAGGCACCAAGAGCCCGAGGCACCACAGGTCATGACGTCGCAAACTCCTTACGCAATTTCGGCACCGCGGGATCCTCAGGTCCTCACGGACTCAGCCCCGTGGGCCAACCGGGCTCTTCTGGGCGGAGGACTTGCGCCGCCGACCGTGGAGGAGAAGAAGGCAAGGAAGCGAAGCTTTTTCGGGTTCGGCATGAAGTCACGGTCATCCGGCGAAGGGTCCCAGGATAATCTGTTTGGCGACAGCGGATCGGGGGGCAATAGCCAGGGCAGTGGTGGCAATGGGGCCTACAACGGACCGGTTCGGCAGGTGTTCGGAGCACCTCTGGCGGAGGCCGTGCATTACAACGCACCTGTTGACGTGAAGGTGCCGCTCCCAGCTGTGGTGTACCGCTGCATTCAATACCTGGACGCACGCGGCGCCACCAGCGAGGAGGGCATCTTCCGGCTGAGCGGGTCGAACATTGTGATCAAGCAGCTCCGAGAGCGGTTCAACAATGAGAGCGATGTGAACCTGTTGGCCGATTCGAACTACTACGATATCCACGCAGTGGCCTCGCTGCTCAAAATGTACCTTCGCGAGCTGCCGACAACCATCCTGACGCGGGAGCTGCACATGCAGTTCTTGGCCGAGACCGAGATCCCCAACCAGGAAGACAAGCTGGCTGCGCTCAGCGAGCTGGCGCTGCGGCTGCCGGAAGCTAACGCGACGCTGCTCAAGTATCTGATTGCGTTCCTGATCAAGATTATCAACCGCGCGGACAAGAACAAGATGACGGTGCGCAACGTCGGCATCGTGTTCTCGCCGACGCTCAACATTCCTGCGCCTGTCTTTGCCCTGCTGCTGCAGAACTACGCAGCCATCTTCGGGATCGAGCCGGAGGAGTACGAGCTTCTGTCGTCGACATCCGACGGCCCGCACAGGCGGCACCCGTCGCAGCCATCGATGTCGTCGAACGCGTCGGTGGACCTTCAGATGCCGCAGCGTCCCTCAACGGCGCAGGCGAGCGAGTCACCGCACCGCCAGCGGCTACTAGAGGCCATGATGGGTGGCCCACGGAACACACCGACACCGCCTCCGATGGCGACAAGCGTGTCCATGCCGCAATTCTCGCAGTCGCAGTTCCGGTCAGCACCGACACCGCCGCCGATGCACGCACCACCCTCATTCCCCATGGCAAACCAGCAGCAGCAACAGCAGCAGCAGCAGCAGCAGCAGCAGCGCATGATGGGCTACGACCCGCAGTACCTCTCTCAGCAGCAGGGAAGCGACCAGGTTTCCCTTCGGCCGGCATACGAGAGCGGGTTTGTGCTGCCGCAGGGATACGACCCGACACAGATGCCCGCGTCCATGCACAGCAATCCGGGATATGACCGTCCGATCTACGAGACAAACGGCGGCGCTGGGCTGGCACCGTACGACAACAGCGCATTCGGGCCCAAGGGCGGCAATCGGCGCGAGAGCGCCATCTTTCCGGGCGGTATAGGCATGGGCCTGAACGCGCAGGGCACCCGGAGCCGTCTGCGGGAGGAGAACCGGTACTAGTGGTACTGGCCGTCACGACTGCGAAGAAGCCACACCACCCGGTTTTAATTTTGAAACTTTTGTTATTTTTTCCCGTCACTACTCGCTCTCCCTCTTCCCCCTCCCAGAGAAAACAGAGCTGGGCGGGCTTCTTGTTTTGTTGTATAATTTTCGTTTCTATACCCTCAAGATACCAATGCGCGTTCATCCAGGAAACCTGGCACACCCTGAGACGGCCGGACTGTTTGAAATGAAGTGCTGCCTAACACGAGCGATTTGCGGGCAATATTATGTGTTCTTTCTGCATTCTTCTGTTCTCTTTTTGTTCTATCGCTTACTCCGGGGGGTTTTTTTTGGTTCTTTCTCTTCTTGCTGTTTATTTTCTGGCTGTTTCCAAAGATGTAATATATCGCGTAATTCCTTCAAGGGCACCGAGGCGAAGCCACGGTGTCGGAGAGGCAGGGACGGAACAGCCTCATGATTGGTGACGAAGAAGTTGACTTGACAAAACACACTGCCTGTCGAGCTTCACGGAGAGGAAGACGACTGTTGTTTTTATACACCCTGCGTTTTCTGGGTGGCGTGGGTTTTGTCTCAACTGTTGATTCAGCACGGCGTTCAAGGGGGATTGGCACGAAAGTCACTGTTGGATATGCATTTAGAAGTGTACATAGCTCGCTGTTGGATGTCAAAGTTTCTTGGCTGGTAGAAAATCCCATCCAGATTGGACACGACGATGGTATCGGCGATTTGTCAGCATGAACCCTTATGGTCGCCCAGGACTAAGTTTGCACTGTTAAAAGATATACGAGTAGAGTAATACACGAGCGGAGTCGGTATTGAAGTGCGACCGTCTCCAGCTCCACCTGCACACTGACGTATTGCAAATTTTCGGGTAGAGTGGGCCGGCATGACATGCCCAACAGGGAAAGGGCGTGCTGAGTTTTTGGTGGCTCCTTCCCTATTTCTTTAATTATGTCGGCACATCGGTGTCTCTCACCTCCGCCCAAAACCCAATAAGGAAACAAAGACACAATAGCTACTGGAAAAAAAAAGGCTTCAGAATCAATCGCGACCATACGAGGGCTTTAGAGCCAGCTCCTGAACCACGCATCGCCCTTCTGTTCGGCTCACCGAACAGACTGGGCCCATTGGCTCGTCGTTGTCGACTTTTGCCTTCATTTTAGGAAGGGATTCGACAGTCATCGGACGAAAGGGGAGGGGGGAAGCGATGCGCCTGTTATTGGGACAGTAGCATTAACGGGAGAGCCTCATATCTGTGCAAAAACTGTCTTGCATTTATTCTTGTTCCAGCATTGTTGTTTGTTATTATTGTTATCAAACCCCCAGCGGGCCGAGAGATCGTCGTCATCGTCGTCTCCTCTTTTCTCTCCCCCTTTTTTATTTTATTTTTATTTTTATCTATACCTCCATCATGAGCCATGGGGCCCCAGACAGCCTGCAGCCAGGCGCTCAGCGGCCGTCGAGCACGTCCACGTCAGGATCCCTAGCCAGAACTACTTCGGCCTCGTTCCAGCCGTTCTCGCCGACCGGTGCGACACTACCTCCTCCTCGGTCCCTGACCTTCCCGCCGACGCAGCTGCAGCCTCCACCGCGCCACCTGCAGCATCTGCACCAGCCGCATCCACACCAGCCGCATCCACACCAGCCGCATATCCATTCACATTCCCATCCTCATTCTCAACCAACAGGAGCAGGATTAGGTGCAGGAACAGCAGCGAGCTTCTCGTCGCCGGGAAGTGTCGAATCCACAGGCCCGTCGCCCTCGACCGAAGGCGGTGGCGCCGGCGAGACACACGGCGAGACACATGGCGAGGCGCATAGCGAGACAAGTGGTGGAGACACAGGAGGCGGCGAACCGTACCGCCTAGCAGCAGCATCTGCAAGCCCAGCCACGGCCTTGGCCAACGCTGCTGCGGCTGGTGCTGCCGCC
Organism: Leptographium procerum; assembly: GCA_000806385.1. Lineage (NCBI taxonomy): Eukaryota > Fungi > Ascomycota > Sordariomycetes > Ophiostomatales > Ophiostomataceae > Leptographium > Leptographium procerum. The sequence goes on along the minus strand of JRUC01000790.1, from coordinate 1,459 downwards.
GAGGCAAAGAAGCCCCGCGCATGCGAGGCTTGCCGGAGCCTGAAGGTGCGCTGCGACATGGACCCAGCGGCGCCGCCAGACACGCCCTGCCGCCGCTGCACCAAAGCCGGGCGCCGCTGCATCGTGACGCAGCCGACGCGGCGCCGACAGAAGAAGACGGACAGCCGCGTGGCCGAGCTCGAGAAGAAGATCGACGCGCTGACGGCCAGCCTGCAGATGACGCGTGGACCGCCGGCAGGGATAGGAGGACCAATAGGAGGATTAGCAGGAGGGCCAGTAGGAGGTTTAGCCAGTCTGGCGAGCCTGGCGCATCTGGCAGGTGTGGCCGGACCTGGTGCAGACAGGACGGACAGGATGGACAGGACGGACAGGGCGGACAGGGCGGACAGGGTGGACAACGGTTCCGGTAACGCCGTGCGTGATTGGCAGCCGGCGCCGGCGCCGGCACCGGAATCATCGACTGCAGCAGTGCCTCTGCCGTTGGAAAGACCGCCAAACATGACCACCAGCAGCAGCAGTAATGGCGGCGGCGGCGGCGGCGGCAAGATGCCAGTGGCCAGCGTGCTGTCGTCCGCGTCAACAGTGGCGCCGTCGTCAGGCCCTGGAACCACGGTCAGCCCCCTCTCGTCCGGCACTACTGGATGCAGTCCGTTTCCCGCTACCGCTACCACTACCGCTACCACTGCCGCCACCACCGCCTCTACTGTCACCGCAGCTTCCGCTGTCTCTGCCGCCGCCGCCGCTGCTGCTGCACCGCCCATGGTGATGGCTGGACAGAAGCGCAAGTTTACCGACATGTGGGAGACACGGGATGCTAGGTCATCCAGCGGGTCGCCGTTAATGCGAGACCGCCAGCACCAGAACCAGCACCCGCACGCGCACCCGCGCCCGCATCAACATCAACATCAGCAATCGCCACGCCGGGAAAACAATCAGGATGTGCAAGTGCCGGGGCAGTCCAGCTACAGTAACATGTCGCCGGCAGCAGAGACATCGGTGGCCGGGCTGGGCGACATCATCGACCGCGGCCTGCTCACCATGGACAAGGCGGTCGAGCTCTTCACCCGCTACACAGACCAGATGGCCCGCCACATGCCGGCAGTAGTGTTCCCGGCGGGCACGACGGCGGCAGAGATCCGCAAGTCGAAGCCGATCCTGTTTGTGGCCATCATGGGGGCGGCAACGACAGAGATTCCCAACGTGCAGCGGGCGATCGTCAAGGAGCTGATGCAGATCTTTGCCGAGAAGATCCTGGTGGTGGGCGAGAAGAGCCTGGAGCTGGTACAGGCGCTGCAGATCTCGGTCATCTGGTACTGGCCGCCAGAGCACTTTGAGGAGCTCAAGTTCTACCAGCTGGTGCACATGGCAGCCGTGATGGCCATCGACATCGGGCTGGGGAAGCGGCGGCCGGGTGGCGGAGTGGGCAGCGGGCGTGGGATTGGGATTGGGACTGGGATTG
>JRUC01000813.1:0-12012 GCA_000806385.1 Leptographium procerum | reverse complement strand
CGTCCACCCATACTAACCCCCCCCCCAGGTCCGATGCGATGAGCGCCATCCGGAGTGCACCCGCTGCGTGCGAGTTGGCGCAAAGTGCCCCGGGTACGAGCAGAAGCTGCGGTGGTCCGACAAGCATGAAGTCTTCCACGGCATCACCCCGGCATCGGTCACCAAGCCGAGCTCTCGCCAAGCTGCTAAAGCGGTAATTGCCGGCGGCTTCAGGCCGTCAGCTGCTGCGCAGCTGCTGCAGATCATCCCGGTCACGCCGGGGCCCCAGCCGGCCTCGTCCCCATCAGCACACTCACAGCAGGAGCAGGAACAGGAGCAGTGCCGTCGGTCGCGCTCTCGGTCGTCGTCTCCGCTTAACGACAAGCAGCAGGAGTCACCAGCCTCGCTGACATCGCCGTCAGAGACCAACGAGCTCCCAGGACTCACCGGAGACCTCGGGACTGGCCACGTGTCTCTGCCAATGACGGCTCAACCGTCGGACAGCACTGTTCACAGTAGCAGCAGACATACGTGGGACCCAGAGTATCTTGACCTGTTTGACCAGATCTCAGCGCCGGCAATTGTCTCTGACGTCCCGGACTTTTATATGGGGCTAGACAGCGCCTTCCTGGCGGATCGGAAGTCGTCGGGCTCGGGCATGTTTCTTGGCGGCATGCTGTCTCTGACAGACGCAGCACCAACAGCAGCATCGACAACACCGGCAGCGTACATTGAACCGCTGCCTATGTCGGCTGGGCTATCCGGGCCGCCAAGCCAACAGCCGGCGTCTAACCTTTTCTCGCCGCTTGGTGATGTCAGCATAGAGGACTTGTGGCGCAGCTGGTCGCCAAAAGTACTGCCCCAAGCAATCGGCTCACCGGTCGTGGATCTGCAGTCCGGGATGGTAGCAGCACAGCTGGACGAAAGCGCAGGTGGCGCCGACGACAACGATTCTTCGACCGCGGACTTGTCGGGCAGCATGGTCGCAGGAGCGTACAGCGAGCCGCTGTCGCCGTACACCCTGCCGTCACGTCGGTCGAGCTCTGTGGCCTCCTGCCAGGTCGCACGATCGCCGTCGCCGCTGGCGCTGTCCATCAACGACATCGGCAGCGTCCTGGTAGAGTTCTACTTTAAAGAGACGGCAAAGATCTACTCCTGCTACGACGGACGCATGAACCCATTCCGCACAACCGTGGTCCACCTGTGGACCTCATCGGAGATCATCAACTGCACTGCCCAGAGCATGGCTGCCGGCTGCCTCCTGCGCGATTTTCCCCATCTTGCGCCTATAGGGCGTCAGCTGCGTCAGAAAGCCACGCGCATCCTTGCCAAGACCAAGATCTGGGACACCAACACGATGCTCGCAGTCCTGATGCTGGGCGGCACCGCCAGCTGGCATGACAGCAAGGACCTAGGCCTGCCCTTTTTTCAGCAGATCGCTGAGCGCCTCGCGTTGGCACCGGCATCGGTGTTCCGCGAAGGAGACAACTGCAGAAACTACCGCTTCTTCTACGAGTCCATGCAGTACTGGGAGATGCAGCTGGCTTTTCTTACCGACGACGAGACCCTCCCAGGCACGCCTGACTCACACCGGCTATCCGACCGGATCTATGGCACGAACTCCCCACGCTGGCAGCAGCAGCAGCAATGGCAACAGCAGGAGCGGCAGCGACACCGGCGAAGGCAGCGTCAGCAGCAGCAACAGCAGCAACAGCAGCAACAGCAGCAACAGCAGCAACAGCAGCAACAGCAACAACGGCAACATCGGCAGGGACAGGAGCAAGGCGAGGACGATGAGGACGATGATGATCAGCAGATGGCGCAGGAGCTGCCGCTGCCACGGCCGCCACCAACGCCGCACCCATGGACGGGCTTTGCCGGGGAGACACAGCGGACTGTGCAAAAGGTCGGCCGGCTGCTCCGGCGGCAGCGCAAGTTTGACTTTGCGCACCGGTTCGCGTCGGTGGCGCACATCAGCCAGCTGCAAAAGGACATGCAGATGGCACAGGAGCTGGAGGCGCACCTGCTGCGCATCTCGCACCCAGCCGAGCACGCGGTCAAGGACACGGAGGACGGCAACACGCCCGTGTGGCACCTGCTGACCCTGGCCGAGATCATCCGCCACATGGGTTTGATCCAGTTGTACCACGTCTTTCCCGACCTGCTGAGCGCGCGCCTGGGCCGCGAGCGGAGCGCCGGCAGCGGCAGCTACTACAGCTTCGGCCTCGAGGCCGACACCGCCATCACGCCCCAGCTGTGCCGCCACTGGCTGACCACGTACACGCTGCGCACGATGGACATGGTGCGCACGCTGCCAGTCGAGTCCGGCACGCGCGTCTTCCAGCCGTTCCTGCTGGTCGCGCTGTCCAGCGAGCTGCGCAGTACCGCCGGCAGCGGCGGCGGTGGCGGCGTCCCCGGCGGCGGGCGGTCGCCCGTGTTCAGCCTCGACAGGGAGGCCGTGGAGGTGGCGCGCGCGCGCAGCTTCATCCACAGCCGGCTGCAGCTATTCCTGCACCTGCTGCCGCCGAAGCCGATGATCATGTGCCTCAACATCGTGCAGGAGACCTGGGCGCAGATGGACCGGCAGGCGACGCTGCGGTCGCTGGCCGCGACGACGGCCGGAGAGCGCCTAGGCAGAGGAAGAGCGTCCGCCGAGAGCGAGGCGGACGTGTATTGGATGGACGTCATGATCGAGAACGGCTGGGAGACGGTCATGGGATAGATATAGATGGGCAGTGGGGGCCACGGCTATTCGGAAGCCAGGAAGACCGGAAGCCTTACTCGTGCGTTTGGATGGAGCGGCTGCCAGTGTGTATGATGGATGTACAGGATAAATAGAATCACAGAGGTCATAGACATCGAGAGATGGGTATAGGGTGACCGATAATCCTATATGGCTGAAGACAGGACCGTCAATAAATGATCCGTTTAATAGACTTGCTCTCTTTCTGCAAGAACTCGGATCTCACAGGTGTCTCCAGACCTAGAGAGCAATGGCAAACGGTCCTCATCCATTCACTCTCAGCCCTTCTCACAGGGGGATGGGGACTAAGACAGAGATTTGAGCCACTGGATTCGATCGCTCTGTTCTTGTCGAATGTCAATGTAGGCCCATAATGGAAGGAAGTCATGAAACTCGGGGCACCTCCAGAAGACCTATGGTCTGCATCGGTTGATATCATTGGCCTGGAGATATTAGACTACTTCTTATCGATAAAACTAAAAAAGCGCTGCCGAGAAAAAAAGAGGCGGTATAGCATGGCAGAACCACTCTTTTTTTTCTGCTTTGGTAGCGATTTCCACTGGTAACCCGGCCAAGGTCTTTTTCTCTCTCGCGCAGCTCAGGATCGCAATCCAACGAACATACAACATGTATGCTCGGTATATCCCCCCAAAGAAGACGGTGCCAGTGGGTGCGCCACCACCTGCGCCTACGGCCAGCGCTTTTCGCAGCTATGCGCCCCCTCCGCCTCCTTTGCGTTCGCACAATGCTCACCCGTCAGCAGTGCCGGCAGTACAGCCGATGCCACAGAAGAGAAAGATTGTCTTTGATGACGATGACGACGCTGCCGCTTCTCCATACATGTCCGCAGTGGTCAGCTCTGCGCAGGAAACAACACCGGACCGAGCAGCAAAGCGGCTGAAGAAGCAGAGCATTGGCGAGTCAAAAGACCAGACGACAAAGAAAGGCCCAGCAGCCAATGGGAAACCGACAGAAGGAGAAGGAGACAGCGACAAAGCCGATGGGAAAGGGATGAAGGACAATGCAAATGAGGAGGGCGAACACGATGCGGCGGACGGTGCTGGGGACAAGAAGGGAAAGAAACGGAAGCGGAGGAACAAGAAAGCCGGGAAGGACAATCAGGGAGAGGAGGAGACAGCCGAGGACAACCCAAAGGCGGCTGATTCTAGTGTGGGAAAGGAGGAGGAGGAGCAGAAAGAGGGGACGCAGGAGCAAGAGACCGCCGACGGTGATGTCGACATGAAATCGCCACCGCCAGAGAAGGAGAAAAAGCGAAAGCGAAAGCGCAAGTCGAAGGGGGCCAAGACGGCGGACGAGCCTGATGAACCGGCGAAGGAGGAGGAGGGCGAGGAGGAGGAGCCAAAACAGCCATTGGAGGAGTCAGAACCGCTACAGGAGGAGCCCGCGGAGAAGTCATTGGAGAAGGAGTTGAGTGACAGCAGCAAGAAGAAGAAGAAGAAGAAGCAACAAGTCGTCGATAACGAGCCCGTGGCAGCGGGGGAGAGAGCAGAAGATATGCCGGCGAGATTCAGAGCTCTGCTGGAGAAGAAGGACAAGTCGCTGAAGCGAGCCAAGGAGCATGTGGCCGACGCAACCGAGACGGGCGAGGCGGACGAGGCAGACGAAGCAGCGCCGGCGAAAGAGCTCCACGGCCTAGAGCCGCTACCGCAGCCAGAGCCGGTGGCGCAGGGAGCAGCGAGGCTGACGTACGACACGCTGCCGCGGTGGCTGGCGGAGCCGGTGCGGGTGTCGGCGGAGACGCGGGCGTCGTTTGGGGAGCTGGGCATCGCGGACGAGACAGGAGATGGGAAAGAGAAAGAGGCAGCAGAGGCGATGGACCGGGCGCTGGCCGGCGAGGGCTGGGCGGAGGCGTTTGCGGTGCAGACGGCCGTGATCCCGATGCTGCTGCCGTCGCGCCAGCAGCGTCGCGGCGACCTCGTCATCTCGGCGGCCACGGGCTCCGGCAAGACGCTGGCCTATGTACTGCCGGTGGTGCGCGATCTCTGCCGGAGCGCGGCCGGCGCCGGTCGGCCGCGGCTGCGCGCCGTTGTCGTCGTGCCCACGCGCGAGCTGGTGCAGCAAGTGCGCGACGTGTGCGAGGCCTGCGCTCGGGCATTTAGTAGCGGCAGTGGCGGCTCCGGCAGCAACAGCAGCAGCAGCAGCAGCAGCAGCAGCCGACGACGCGTGCGTGTCGGCGTGGCCATGGGCAGCCAGTCGTTCCGGAAGGAGCAGGCGACGCTGATGGAGGAAGAGCAGACATACGATCCGGCAGGCTACCGGGCTGAGGTGCGGCGACGACAGCAGTGGCCGTTTGCAGCGGCGACGGCGGCAGACCCTGAGACCGGCATCAATACCGAATTTGGCATCACCGACTTCGGACTGCTCCCGAGTACCTCCGCCCTCGTGCCCGACCACGTCGTCCGCCACGTCTCGAGCGTCGACCTGCTCGTCAGCACGCCCGGCCGCCTAGTCGAGCACATCCGTTCGACGCCCGGCTTCTCGCTGGAACACGTGCGCTGGCTGGTCGTCGACGAGGCCGACAAGCTGCTGGGGCAGAGCTACCAGCAGTGGCTGGATGTCGTCATGGGCGAGCTGGACCGGGCTGGCAGCAGCCGGTCCCGGTCCCAGTCCCAGCTCGGCGCCCGCGACTTTGCCGACTCGAGCGAGAGCGGCGTGCGCAAGGTGGTCCTGAGCGCCACGATGACGCGGGACCTGAGCCTGCTGAGCAGCCTGAAGCTGAGCCGGCCGCGGCACGTCGTGCTCGAGGGCACGCGGCAGGACGGCGAAGGGGAAGAGAGCGGTGGCGCGGCAGAGTACGTGCTGCCGAGGCTGCTGCGGGAGTCGGCCATCAAGGTGCGGGACGAGTCGCAGAAGCCGCTGTACTTGGTGGACCTGCTCAACGACGCCAGGCTGATGGAGGCGCTCAACGAGAGCGGGACTGCAGCAGAGAGCAGCAGCGACAGCGATAATAACAGCGACAGCAGTGACTCCTCCGGCAGTGACGAGAGCAGCGACTCTGATAGCGACTCCGCCGGCAGCGAATCGTCCTCCGACAGCGAATCGTCCTCCGACAGCGACTCCTCCGACAGCGAGTCGTCCGATAGTGAAGCATCCTCCAGCAACTCCTCCGAGGAGAAGACAAAGAAGCCGCGCAGCAGCAACAACAAGAAAAAGACTGCGCGCGCCGGCGGCTTCGCGACAACCGCGCTCATCTTCACGCGGTCCAACGAGAACGCACTGCGACTGACGCGGCTGCTGGCACTGCTGCTGCCGCCGCCGCTGGCCGGCCTCGTGGGCACCATCACGTCGACGACGCGCACGTCGGAGCGCCGACGGACGCTGCGGGCCTTTGGCGCCGGCGGGCGCCTGCGCTTCCTCGTGGCCACCGACCTGGCCGCCCGCGGCATCGACCTGCCCCAGCTCGACCACGTGATCAACTACGACATGCCGCCGAGCGTCGAGTTCTACGTGCACCGCGTGGGCCGCACCGCGCGTGCCGGCCGCCCCGGCCATGCCTGGACCCTCTTTACCAAGAAGGAGGCCGGCTGGTTCTGGCCCGAGGTGGCCGGTCAAGGAGGAAACGGCAAGACTGGCAAGTCGTCATCGGTGGTCAGACGCAGCGGCAAGGTGGCCAAGGTGGTGCTCGGAGGCGATGGCGACGACGAGGACGAAGAGGACGATGACGACAAGACGACGAAGAAGGGTCCTGGACGTTTCAGCGAGGCGCGCATCGCCGCATACGAGGCCGCGCTGGAACAGCTGGGCAAGGAGGCAGCCGCAGAGCGCAGCCGGGGCGGAGGCGCGAGGAAAGCATAGTATCTACAGCATTGGGAGGTTCATTCTACAGAATAAGAAAAATCGAACTTTTTGGAGCAAGAAGATGTTGCAGCAATTTTACAGTGAGTATTAGGCACAAATATAATAGCGATTGGCCCACTGCAGTAGTTTCTTTGTTGCGGTGAATTGATTATTCAGCGGTTTTGTCTGGCCCGTGCACAACCTAATAACTAAACACGTGCAACTGGGCTTTCGCAATCTCTGCGAAAGGTCTCTTGAAGCCTTGAGCTTTCGAGCAGCTTCATGACCACCAGTTTCTCAGGCACTGCGGCGTCCCGAATCGCGGGCTCTTCTCCCCCCGCCCCACCACCACCATGGCGCGCCGCACGTACAACATCGCCATGGTCAGCGACTTCTTCTTCCCGCAGCCGGGCGGCGTAGAGAGCCACATCTACCAGGTGTCGAGCAAGCTAATCGACCGCGGCCACAAGGTGGTAATCATCACGCACGAGTATCCGGACCGCAAGGGCGTGCGGTACCTGACCAACGGCATCAAGGTGTACTACGTGCCGTACTTTGTCATCTACCGCTCGACCACCTTCCCGACCGTGTTCTCCTTCTTCCCCATGTTCCGCAACATTGTCCTTCGCGAGCAGATCGACATCGTCCACGGCCACGGCAGCCTCAGCAACCTCTGCCACGAGGCCATCCTGCACGCCCGCACCATGGGCCTGCGCACCGTCTTCACCGACCACTCGCTGTTCGGTTTCGCTGACGCCACCAGCATCCTGGCCAACAAGCTGCTCAAGTTCTCGCTCAGCGACGTCGACCACGTCATCTGTGTGAGCCACACGTGGTACGTTTGGGGGGATGTATGTCTGCAGGGTTTTCGTCTGTGTCTGTTTGTGTACTGTCTAACCCGCTTCAGCAAGGAGAACACTGTACTTCGCGCTTCGCTGGACCCCCTGATGGTCTCAGTGATCCCCAACGCTCTCGTGGCCGAGAACTTCATGCCGCTATCCCGAAATGGTAGCCAAAAAAGCCAAGGCGGCAGCTCCAAGCAGCAGCAGCAACAACAACAAAATCAACAACAGCAGCAGAAGCAGCAGCAGCAGCAACAACAGCAACAACAACAACAACACCAGCAACACCAGCAGCAGCAACACCAGCCAACACCAGCGCACCAGCTGGGCCCGGACGACCCCATCACGATCGTAGTGATCTCACGGCTGTTCTACAACAAGGGCACCGACCTGCTGGTGGCGGCCATCCCGCGCATCCTGGAGAACCACCCCAACACCCGGTTCGTCATCGCGGGCTCAGGCCCCAAGGCCATCGACCTCAAGCAGATGATCGAGCAGAACGTGCTGCAGGACCGCGTCGAGATGCTGGGCCCTGTCCGCCACGAGGAGGTGCGCGACGTCATGGTGCGCGGCCACATCTACCTGCACCCGTCGCTGACCGAGGCCTTTGGCACCGTCATCGTCGAGGCCGCCAGCTGCGGCCTGTACGTCGTCTGCACCCAGGTCGGCGGCATCCCCGAGGTGCTGCCCTCGCACATGACCGTCTTTGCCCGCCCCGAGGAGGACGACCTGGTGGCCGCCACCGGCCGCGCCATCGCCGCCCTGCGCGCCAACAAGGTCCGCACCGAGCGCTTCCACGACCAGGTCAAAGCCATGTACTCGTGGACCAACGTGGCCGCCCGCACCGAGCGCGTCTACAACGGCATCACCGGCGCCATCAGCGAGGCAGAGTTCTATGGGTACGGTTATATTAATGGGAGTGGTGGTGGTAGCAGTGGTGGTGGTGGTGCTGCTGCTGTTAACAATAGTGGAGGTGGTGGTGGTGGCAGCACATCAACAGAAACAACAGCGACGGCAGCAACGACGACGGCGACAGCAGCCGCAGCAGCAGCAGCAGCAGCAGCAGCAGTCTCGGCCGCGGCGGCCACGGCCACTGGCGGCTGGAGTGCGACGCGCGGCCGGTCCGGCGTCCAGAGCTTCGCCCTCATCGACCGACTCAAGCGCTACTACGGCTGCGGCATCTGGGCCGGAAAGCTGTTTTGCATCTGCGTCGTCGTCGACTACCTGCTCCTCGTCTTCTGCGAATTCTGGTGGCCACGCGACCGCATCGACATCTGCCCAGACTGGCCGCGCAAGACGCTGCCAGAGAAGGAGTCAAGCAAGTGATGGGAAGAGTAGCAGGTTGAGACGGAAGGGCAAATCAGCGGGCAAATCAGCAGGCAAGATGACTGAAAAACATCTAACAGCAAGCCAGCTACTCCCTGGAGTTGCAAGGGCTTTCCCCGTCGTCTTCAATAAAGATCAGACCGACTCAGGACTGGACTATCCTGCGGGCCAGGACAGTTCAGATGGAAAAGGCTCCGGAGCCACGAGAAGTAATGTATAATACGAGGTACGAAGCAATGATCTACAGCTAGCAAAATAAGTGAAATGCGCAGCGCGAAATCCACACGCAGCAATATTCTCTCGCATTTAAGAGACAGCGGAATCTCCCGCCCGCCAGACAAAGTACTGTCCAACAGTAAGTACATACACTGAGTAAACCTAGAAAAGAAGGAACGGCAGGGTCTCACCCTCCCTCTTTTTAGATAACCCATCAAGTACACCACCAAACAGATGGCCGCGCAGCTTAGCAATTTAGGGGCGCGCATATAGCCTGTCCCCATACTCCGTACCTTCATAGCAATGACTAAGCGTCGCGCACGTGCGATGGGTAGTAATGACAGAAATTTTTACAACCTTTCACCGCCTTTTTTTTGTCAAAAAAAATTATGGCGCCCAATTTAAAGCGCCGATAAAATTTGGAATTTTGACTTCTCGTCTCTTTTCTTCTTTACAACACACAACGAGCAGCAAGAAGTTTCTGGGGGACACTACCGCGCCCTGCCTGTCTGCAATCCAGCCTTGGCGCTATGGCGAAGATGGTCTACAGCTCTCGTTGAGATTTTCTTTTGGATGAAAAGAGGGGAAACATTATGCAAGCAATGCAGCATCTGCTCCTCGTCCGTCACGGCGAGTCCGTTGACAATGTGGCCGGTGTCTAGTCAGTGGCCAAGCACTTGAATCATCCACATCTGGCAATGGCACGAGCTCACACCAGTCGCGTTCTTCCTACCTATCCCTCGCTCTCTCTCCTCTTGCAGTGCCGGCTCCCGCGATTCTGCTCTGACTGCCCACGGCGTGCTACAAGCACGTCGTCTAGGTGCTCATCTGGTTCGCAGCGGCGATGATGGCGACGACAAGCCTTCACTTGTCGTCTCCCACGTCTTCTCGTCGGACCTGCAGCGTGCAGCACAGACGGCCGAAGCGATCGTGGAGGCACAGAACAAGGGGAAGACGAGTGCTGGCGATGTGGATGGGGTAGGCGGGGACGGTCTGGCGGTTGTGCAGCTATCAGACCTTCGAGAGAAGGACTTCCGGTCGGGCGAGGGCAGACGCATCGCCAACAGCAGCCGTGGCGATGGCGGTCCGTCTGTCTTTGCTGATGCCGAGACGCGCGACGATATGCGCAGACGCGCAGAGCGGTTTGTCGACGAGCACCTGCAGCCGCTGCTGGTGGTAGCTGGAGAAGGGGAAGGAAACGAAGGTCAGCACGCTACCATCGTTGTCGTCTCGCACGGCATCTTCCTCGGCGTACTGCTGTCGTCGCTGCTGCGGCGGTTTGCGACGCCGTCAGAGCTCTCGGGCCTGATGACTTCGCCTGTTAGCTGGAGCAATACTGGCTACGTCAAGCTGGCAGTGCGCGTGCGCGACGGCGCCGACAAAGAGCAGCAGCAGCAGCAACACGAAGGGTCTCACAACCCAAGACTGTCGCTCGCTATAACGGCCGTGAACAGCGTCGAGCACCTGCAGGGGCTCAAGAAAACGCGTGGCGGCATCGGCAGCTCGGCTTTTGACGCGAAGCAGCGGACGATGGACTCGTTCTTCAGTCCAGCTGCTAAGCGGCAAAAGAAAGGGAGGTGACAAGGAAAGGAAGCTAGAGTTCTTCTGCTCCCCTCCTTGTCCTACCCGTAAATGATACGGTACGTTTCGGCTTCTTCTGCTTTTGCATTGCATTTCTTGCTTTGTTTTCTCTTTCTGCCCCCAACCTGCTGTTTCCGTGATGATACCTACTATTTCACAGACCTGTTCTGAATTCTATGTGGATACACTAGTCCAACCGCTATCTGATCACAGCATCTTCACTATTACATTATTGTTTACTGCTTTGTTAAGGTTGCAAACACTAACTGTTTAACAGGATCCAATATTCGATATCACAAATCGCAGAGACGTAAACGCGAAAGCGTGGTGAAAATAAATAAATCAAATAAAGCTACACTGTTTTGAAACCAAATACATCTTGCACCGTGACCTGTGATTCGTGTTAAATGCCTCGTCTTAGCCGCCCCAGCGCGTTTAACTACTTTGTATCTTACTATGTGCTAGTGCTCCTCATCCTCGTCCTCTACCTCTTCCTCGTCGTCGCCCTCCTCCGATGGCAGCCGCCGCGGAAACCAGCCGTACCGCGCCATGTCCACGACCATCTCACCCAATCCGCCCGCGTTCTCGGCCACCTCCACACCCTCTGCCCGCAGCGCGTCCGCCTGGCGCCGTCGGCCGTCACCGTTTCCGTCGCCGGCCCGCGGCGAGATGAGGCCCTTGGCGCTGAGCACGCGCTGCCAGGGGACGTTGCCGCTGTGGAAGCGGGGGGACTGGCCGGCGGCGTCGTCGGCCGGAGCCGGCAGATGCTTCAAACAGATGCCGACCTGGCGAGGACGCTGGGCTGACAAAGGTCAGACACGCAAACAAAGCAAACAAGGCAAACAAGGCTCTGCTAATACTAGTGTGAGAAAGGCAATAAACTCACGCGTGCCAATCAGGGCAGCAATGTGGCCATAGGTAGTGACCTTTCCGGGAGGGATCTCGCGGACGGCAGCGTAGACGGCAAAGAAGAATGACTCGGCCTCGTCAGAGCGAGGCATTGTTGTGTTTAATTGTTGTGTGCATGTAGTGGGAGCGTATTACGATGGTCCGTATTTGGGTGGTGGCGAGGAAAATAAAGAAAAACAAAGAGGTGAGAGGGGAATATCACGAAAAAGTTTAGTCGATCAAGACAATGCCCGAAAATGAGAGCCAAATAAGAAGGTCAAGAGAGAAAGAACTGGCAACGCACAGCAGATTCATAGTTCTCTTTCCTGTTTCATTTCGATTGTCCTTCCTTCTCTCGATATATTCTTTTACCAAGACTATCTGCTCTGCTAGACTAAATAAATTTACACTTTTCCTCTCAAGTCCTTGGCCAGCGATTAATTCCACGGTTTTCCTTGTCTTCTCCCATAACAGTCAACGCAGACAGTTCCAATTCTTTCGAGCCCACTCCTCCTATTCCCCTCCTTTTGTGCTGCCCTACGCCCATCCCTTCTCGCACGGGTCCTCTCCGTACTCCACCTTCACCGCTCGTATCTCCTGGTTCAGCGCCATCTTGGCCGCGATCGCCTGACTCTGGAA
>JRUC01000812.1:0-12025 GCA_000806385.1 Leptographium procerum | reverse complement strand
CCCTTTGACTTTCTCCCCCTCCTTCCGTAGTCCGTCCATCCCTCCTGCCCACTGCCGCTTTTATCTTACGTTTGACCGCCGAGGATCTGGCCACTAGCAGCCGTCCGCTGTTTCCACAATCAGAAACACACCCACTTCCCTCCCCTTCCCTCCTTCCCGCCTTTTTTCTCCGTTCCCACAGGCAATCAAGGCACTACAATCAAGGAACTACTCGTACGTAGTACACTACAGACAAAACCCTGTCTCACTGTTGGGCCCTGCTGCCGAAGTCGAAGTATCGGAGAACAAGCACAGCTCGGCCAGTCGAACTGCGCTCTTCCGCTGCTGCGCACGCTATCGCCCCGCCTCAGCACGCACAAGCACGCACAGGAACGCACAGGCAACCGAATTGAAGCTTTGCGTGTTATTGATGTTTTCCTGGTTGCTTAATTGCTACCGGTTGCTCTTTCCACTACATACAACGCCCTAGCACCACAAAGCTTCGTTCTAGATTGCCCCACTTTTCCCCTCGAGACACGAGACACCTCTCTCTTTCCCGACGCTCTCCCACTTTCTCATTTTATTTTACACTGTGCCTTCATTCGCCCACCGGGCCTAACCACTCAACGCTCTGTCTCACTTACTCTCTTGCTCCCACCTAATTTTTGATCGGCTGTCCCTTACTTATCTTCCTCGATCTTTTTATTATTTTTTTTTTTACGAAAAGGAAAACACACAACGTTCCGACGAACAACGACGATTTTCTCCCACCACCACATCCCCTCTCCCCCATCTCCTTTCTTTTGTAATCGTTGTTGCCGTTGTTGCCATTATCCTCGAGGTGTTTCCATTCCACTTCTTCCTCTCCTTGCCTCCTTTTTTTGCTTTGCTTTTTTTTCTCTAAACTGGCAGCAAATAAAAGGAGAAGGGCGGAGCATCCACCTTTTTTTCCATTCCTTTCGTTGCCGCACTCCTTCCCACTGTCGCATCTCCCATCCGCAACGTCGACACCTCAGCTTCTAATTCAGTTCCTTGAGTCTTGCCCACTCGACGTCTCCATTCCCCAGGATTGCTGAAAGCTGCATTGCCCGCCTCGCCATAGCAAATACGAAGCTCCCTGGCTTCCTTCTCAGCGTCCTTTCCGATTCGATATGGACATATCCATCGAAGCGCTGCCATCGTTCGGTTTTTAATATATTTCCGTCATTCCGATATAGTGGTTAGACGTCTGCCCAGTTTTCGGAATTGCCTGGACTGTCTATCGCCTCTTACCGACAAATTTGCGATATCTTCTTCCGTACAGGAATAGATCCCGGACATACCTTCTCAGTCCTATCTGACAATTGCCTTATTGACGTCGGCTGGCGCCTGTCAACGCTGAAAATCAGCTTTCACTGGGAAAGCGTTTCCAGGTAGGCATCAAATTTTCTGTCTTGTTTCTCGAGTGGTAATACTGTCACCCATATATTGTCCCACTGCAACATACATGTGCCCTAAAGCGTAGCCTGAAGCGTGGCATGTGGCCTTTAGCATAGTTTCTTTTTTTTTATGCGTCGATAAACTCAAAGTACTTTGCTAATTCCTCCAATAGCCTTTGTGAAGCATTTTGCTCTCAAAAAACAACACCAGCACCGCCAGCCTTTATGCTAGCACCCATACCAGCGGCTCAACGTTTAACCTGAAAATGGTCCAGCCACGACGACCGCCTGGAGAAAACTTGAACGGAACTGGAAAAAGAGACTCGACCAACATGTCTTTCCAGCGAAAAGACGGAGGTAGCTCTGCCAAAGGAGATGGGAAGACACAGAATGGTAGGCGAAACATATGCTCCCTCACCTGTAGTTTTTTTTTGGACCGTTGGCCTTTTATTAGCGGACTGCTGACAAGTATTGTTTCAACCCTGAAGGCGCCCGATCCGGCTTCCGGACAGACACTGCTATTTCAAACAGCCGCCCTGGAAACGAGCGCGTCCTTAAGCGGTGGGTGCCCGATGCTCCTGGGGATCTGGATGGGTCCCTGGAGAAGTCGTCTTCGGGCACAAGGGAATGGGACCAATTTGCAGCGAACGAACGTTTGTTCGGCCTCAAAACAGATTATAACGAGAACTATTACACTACTGCGATCGACAAGAGCCACCCGCAGTACAATGAGCGCCTGGCCTCCGCAGACAGGAAGGCTCGGGAGATAGAGAAGTCCACTCCTACTACGAGCCACGTCGCTGAAGAGCGCGTCATGGATTTTGTCGGGGCAGACAATGGTGGTGATGAAGAAGACAAGTGAGCATATACCCTAATTGTACCCTCTTCCTCGGAGCAACAACTAACAATTCCCTTTCAGATACAGTGGTGTGCGCCGACAAGACTTCCCTCCGCTGTCATCTGGTCGTGACAACAAGTACACCCCCCCCGCCCGGCGTGCTCCCACGGGCCACTCCACTGTGACTGGTGCTCCTGTCGACCCGGCTATCATCGTGGCACATCTCAAAGGAGAGCCCGCCCAGAGCAACAGGAAGCAATTGGCTTCAAAATCCGACGAACAAAAGAAGCCTGTTTCTAGCGCAGCCCGATCGTCTCCGGCTGTAGTGACGCCACCAGTTACCACCCCAGAGCCCAAGACTGATGCCAAATTCCCAACATTGGATGCGAAGCAGCCTGATGCCAAAGTTGGCGGCACAAATAGCCTACAGCAGCCCGAACCTACTCAACCAGCTCAGCCGATGACGGAAAAGAGCAAGCCGGCTGTTCCTGGGCCATCGGCGTCATCTCTTCGTCCCGCTGCGGCGTCTGGGCGAGCGTCGTTTTCACCTAATGCGAAGCCGACTGCGTCGCTTACTGCGTCGCTTACTTCGTCCGCTGTCAACAGCCCCACTCCGCCTAGCGCAGCAGACGGCGTCGAGAAGGCATTGCTGAAGGACTTCAAAAATTTTGCTTCACAGGAGCGCATAAACACCGAAAAAGCTAGGAGTAACAAAATAAGGGCTGATGCTCAAGTCAAGCTACAGGAGCTCAAGAAGTTTGCCACGAGCTTCAAGCTTTCGACGCCTGTTCCCACGGATCTTATTCCCATTATCGCAAAAGACCCTGCCAAGCAGAAGCAGATCCAAGAGAAGGCTTTGCAAAATATTGAGGACATTGCCAAGACCAAAGCCGAAGCCAAAGTAAAGGACACAGCGACAACCTCGCCCTCATCCACTAACAAGGCCTCGAACACCCCGCCTGCCTCCGGTACAGGAACTACTTCAGGCGCTGTGGGGACAGTTACTCCTGCAACCGCCTCCTCAGCTACAGGTTCTGGACCAGCTACCGACAAGCCAGCTCAAGCAAACAACCGCCCACACGGACCTGTGCACGGCGGCTCTCCGTCTGTGTCGGGACGGCATCCCAACTCCCGCCCTCCGTACATGCAGCAAAATTACCGCCAACAGTCACAGGGTTTCCGCAGTGATCACCGGTCAGGTGGCCAGCACATGTCCCAGGGACCCGGCACAGGCCATCTTGCGGAACGTCTTCGTAACAATATGGATCAAACTCGGTACCCCAAGCAACAAGCGCCTCACACCCACTACAACACAGTGGGCGACATGCGTGCTCCTCCTACGGGCCCGGCCAATCCTGTTGATCCCAGCTATTCGCGCCGTCTGAGTGCTCTGACACCGGGTGCTCATGGGGCCCAGAAGCTCAACCCCACCACTCATGAGTTCAGGCCCAGTCCTTTTGCGGCGTCTTTCAATCCTGCTGGTCCTAGCACCGGCTCCAGCCCTCGATCGGCTATCAACAACATGTCAGAGTCTATTCATCCTAACGGAGCACCATCAACAGCACCGACCATTGTAACGGCCTCGCCGCCGCGGGCGTCTCCTAGGAGCCCAATTCGACGAAAAGTGAAGGCCGTTGACCCCAAGAAGTGCCAGGTTCTGGACCACATCCTCACTATCAAACCGCCACAAAGTAGAAACTGGGATGACAACGAGGGCCTGCGGCCATCATATGACACCCCCCCCACCTGGCGACAGCTGCAGGACGACGAAAAGGCAGACTCATCAATGCAGCTGACCTATAAGGAGTATTTCGAGCGTGTAGCGTTTACGGCGGCTTCTATAGCCACACCTATTGCAGGACATGCGCTACCACATGGGATGCCGCAGATGGCTCAGCATCAGATGCCATATAACCTGCAGCAGCATGGCGGCCACATGGGCCCACGGCCTGCGCATATGCCACCGATGCCTATGCATGTAGGAGGTGGGCCGCATGGGCCGGCTTCCCACATGCAGTACAACGGCAATGATGATCACCGGATGATGCATTCTAATTCTGCACAGTCATATGCCTCGCCTCGCATGACACAGGTCCCGATGTATCCACAGCAGGTCGGTGGGACACCACAGATGGCGTTCAACCAACCCGTGATGCCTTTTATCCAAAACACTCCACAAATGAACAACTTTCGGAACTACCCGAACGCTCCTCAGCAGTACATGTCGCCCCAGTCCGGCCCCATGATGTCTATGATGCCGCCGCAGCCGTTCGTCGCTGTTCCCGGGGGCATTATGCCTCCCGGCCAACAAATGCCAGTGTACCCGGGCCCCCATCCGTACATGCAGCCTCCTGGCGCTGCAGGTGGAGCTGGCGGGGTCCCCCCTCCCCAAGCTCTCGGCGGAGCGAATGGGTATCCAAGCCCGGGTCGGCCAGTGGCTGCGCCAATGATGGCCCAGCAAGGATCCCAACAGGGACAACCTCCAATGTATGGAATGAGCCCCAGCATGCAGTACCAGCAACCTGCCTTTGGTCCCCAGCACCCGGGACAAGGTGGTAAGCTTTCTATTATTTCTTGATCTTCGGGTTGCGCATTTAGTACTGACGTGATAGCAAAAGGGCCCATGCGAGGAGGCTTCAATAACTCAGGCTCCCAGCAGTTCGGGACGAGCCCGCAACAAATGCATCAGTACGGTCCGCCTCATCGGAATGGCAGCGGAAGCTATGGAGGCAAGAACTATCAAAACCATGGCCACAACTCGCATCAAGGACCCCCCCCTCATCATCCCCCGCCTCCTTCATCAGGCCACCAGAGCCGTGCCGGCGGTGATGTAGAGGAGACAAAATGACCAGTGCCTTTTGTGTCCCTGCGGAATCGCTAATATGGCGTCTGAAATGTTGGAATGGGCGCCTAGATATTGGTCTGGCTCCATGCAGCAGAGCACTGCCTCCCGGAACGATTCTGCTGTATATGACTCTAGCAGCCCAGCGTCACACTCGATGAGAGACGCCCGTTCAGTGGGATAACGACGCATGCCTAGTATCCCTTCATGTTTGACCTGGAGCTGGCAGGGAGAACAGCTACTCGCCCCAGCAACCCGTTTATTTTTTTGGCACTTGGCTACCGTGGTGCAAGACATCTGGAAGCAAGCACCAAGCCCCAAACGTCGTTTACAATTTCCCCTTCAACAGTCTGGCTAGGGGGCTACTTCCGGGCTTGTGCATCATGTCCAGCCGTGTGAAAGAGTGGTTTGAAGATATCCAACAACAGGCTTGAAGAGAGAACAGAGAGAGAAAGTGGGGGAGAGCTGTTGCAAACTCTGTTCATCTACAGGAGAAGATCTTCCAAATAGAGGGCTTTCTGACCAAGAGCCGAGAAAAGAGAAGGAAATTGACAGTCAGGATGGGGGGTGGGGATATTTGTTGTCTGTGAGCGGGCAAGCGAGGCAGGTATATCGACGGCGAAGCGGGTTTATACAATGGGGATCGGCCTTGTGGGAGGTGCGAAGGGAAGCGAGCGGCACCCAGCAGACGGTCGCAGCCTTACTGTATCAGTATTTGTTCGCATTGGAGAAGCGAGGCGTTGCTGTGCGATTCTGTGTAGGGGAGTTGTGGAGTGGGCGAAGAAAACCGGGGAGAAAAATGTTCAAGAGCAGAAGAGGGACAGCTTGCCGACTTCCAGCCGAGAGCAGTGGCCACAAACTCCATAGAGAACGCAGTACTTTTTTGCAGCCAGGGCCTAGCCACTACAATTACAGAGACCTCCTTGACAGCCAATTGCTGGTGCGTGATGCAGAGCACCGGAAAAATGATACACTCCTACATGATCCGGGAAGTAATATTTTATAATGCAAGGAAAACTGGCGCAGTGACCGTTTCTTTTCTTTTATTCTCTTTTTTTCCTTTTTTTAATAAAAACCCCCGCTTAGTCTCCGCTGTTGTCTCTTTTTCGTATGACAGAACACGCTGTAGGAAGCTAGGAGTGACAATCACAAAAAAAAAAGTAGGAAATATGGGGAGAAATATGTACAAATAAGTGGACGAATTTATGATGAACTCTCTTTTCCCCAAGAGAAGAAATAAAAAAAGGAAAACGGAAAGAGAGATAGGGGAAAGAGACGAAGACCGAAAAAGGAAATGTTTTAAAGGGAATTTCGCATTGCCATGCATAGCCAAAAATAAAAGAGGATCAAAAGATCAAAAGATCAAAAGGTCAAAAAAAAAAGGAACCCTTGTTCTCCCTTTCCCTAGTCCTACATCACGACACAGTCCCGGTCGCGTTCCCTCATCTGCGCCTGCTGGTACTGCTGCTGGTACTGCTGCTGCTGCTGGTACTGCTGCTGCTGTCGGCTCACCAGCGGTTGTTGCGCATACACTCCCGGCCTGGCTGCCGATGCCGATGCTGCTCCTGCTCCTGCTCCTGCCGCAGATGCTGATGTCGCCATGCCGGTGGAAGGACAAGACGTGGTCGCCATCGACAAGATCGAGGACATGATCTGCTGCTGCTGCTGCTCGTCGGGCGGATGGTACGGCGCCTCCTTGGCTGCCTGCTCGTATGATGGCGGGGCCTCGTCGTCGCCGTCGTCGTCGTTGGCGGGCCGGTGCACGGCGGGCCGGGAGCTGCGGATCGGAATGGGCGCCGGGCCAGCCGAAGCGCCAGTGGTAGTAGTAGTAGTAGTGTTTAGTGGAGGCACCAGAGGCCGTACAATCTGCTGCTGCTGCTGCTGCTGCTGCTGCTGCGGCTGGGGAGATGCAGAGGCCGACTGTGTGCGCCCGCGATAGCGTGCCGGAGTGTTGTTGGCGCTGGCGTTACCGCTGTTCGCCGTCGAAGCGCTGCTGGCTGAGCGCCCGTGAGCCGCTAGCGAAGTGGCAGACGACGTTCTCGTGCCGCTGTTCACAGACAGCGATGACGACCCGTTGCCTCCGCCGCCGAGATAGTAGTTGTGGCCGGCACCGGAAGCCGAGGCTGAGCTGCGCCGCGGCGACACCGTCAGCGACTGCGCGCTGCTATAGCGACCACCGCCGGCTGCATTGCTGGCGATGGGGTTGCGGCTGTTTCCGTTGTTGTTGCCGACAGATGTCGTCTGCCTTGCCTGCTGCTCGATAAACTGCTCTGATAGCTGGCTCTCGCGCTTGCGCCGCGCCTCCTCGGCGCGCTGCCTCTCCTCTTCCTCCTCTTGCAGCTGCAGGGCAAACGCGAGGTCTCGGTCTTCCTGCTCGTGCTTGGAAACCGAGCCCGCCGGCTGGTGGCCCGACTGGTGGCCCGACTGGGACTGGCTGCTGCTGCCCCTGCTGCCCCTGCTGCCCCTGCTGCCCCTGCTGTTCCTGCTGCTCTGCTTGCCGTGCACGGTCGTCCAGCCGTCCTGCCCGGTGTTAGACGAGTTGTTGGCACCGTCGACGCCGGCGGGGCCGCTGCCGCGCCGCTGCTGGTCACCGTGGTTGTGGTCGTGGTGGCTGGCTCCGCCAACCAGGCGGAAGTCGCCAGAATAGAACTCGGCGTGCTCGCCGTTGACGTCGACCAGCGTCTCCCAGACGACCTCGTCGTGGCCGGCATAGCCGGCGTCCGTCACCAGCGACAGCAGCTGCATCGTCTGCGGATGGCGGTACAGCGTCGAGAAGTGGTCGTTGCGGAAGAGGATGGCGATAGAGCCCGGCCGCATGGACGCCGCCAGCACCTCGAGGCCGAACGGCGTCAGCTGCGTGGCCGAGCTGTTGAGGAAGGCCTTAATGTGCAGGATGTCCTGGTAGAGCACCTGCTCGTCCTCGGTCAGGCCGTCGCCGGCCGCGCTGCTCAGCTTGTGCTCCAGCTCCTCCTCGCGGAACAGCAGGTTCTGCACGCTGTCGTACGAGGCCGCCTGCCGCTCCAGAGCGCCGTAGGCTGGTTCGCCCTTGGCTGGCAGCCAGCCGTGGATCAGCGGGACGCCGAACGTGGCATAGAGCTGCATCTCGCGCGTGTCCTCAAACGTGCCCGGGATCATGCTGCCGCGCGCTGCCGGGTGCAGGTGCGTCAGCGAAGTGCGCTTGTAGGCCGCCGTCACCTCGGCCGTCGGGATGAAGCGCGGGTTGACGTTCATGCCCGTATGCAGGCCCTTGAGGAAGCCGTACAGCTCGTCCACGTCGGGCAGCTCGCCCACCCCGCCGCCGCCGCCCGCGCCCTCACCGTGCCGCGAGAACATGAGCTCATCAAACACCGATTCCAGCAGCAGTGCCAGACTGACCTGCTCCCGCGACCGCAGCGCATCGACCAGCGCCGTCTGCGCATCGGCCGGTGTCGTCAGCGTGAGCGCGTTCACCAGCGCCACCAGCGGGCACGGCCCGTTCTTGTTCTGCACCAGGATTGGCGACACCCGCGGGTTCTTGGCTGCCTTGGCGTCGTACCACCGGATGTTCTTGATCGGGTACGTCTCCGTCTTGTCTGCCTCCATCGGCCGCGGTGGTTGCGGCGGTGGTTGCGGCGGCGGCCCCACGTCGTCGATGTCAAGCAAGCTCCTGAAGGGGAGCTGCGGCCGGGGTGACTTGACTCCCTCGCTGCTGCTGCTTATTGTTGCTGGCTGGGCTACTGGCTGGGCTGTTGTTACGGCTGCTGCCTCCAACGTGCCCGTTTCTGCAGCGTCGTCTACATCCACCGCCTTCCCCTTCTTTGCGTCTTGCTTCTTCCTGCTGTTCTTGTCCTTGCTGTCCTTGCTGCCTTCGTCCTCGTCGTCGGTGAAGTTTTCCCACGTGCTCTGCCTAGACAGCTGCCCGGGTGCCACCCGGTCGTCCACTAAGCTCCACCCTTCTCCTTCTGTCTCCTCCACCCCGTCGAGAGGCTTTATTGGCACAGGCGGCCGTGCACTGCCGCTGTTCCCGCTAAGCTCGTTCCAGACATTTCGATTCCCAAACATTTCGTTGCTGTCTTCGCCGGCCTTGCCGTTGCTCAAGACTGCCGGAGCCGGCAGCGGCGGCGGTGCCCTCCCGGGTGGAGCTGCTGTTGTTGCAGGCGCCGATGCTACTTCGTCCCATGCAGCACTTTCAGTTTCTTCTTCTGGATCGAATATGAGCAGGTTCGATTCTGGCCGCGCGGCCTTGGGGGCCGGCGAAGGCTTGCGTGACGGCTGCTCCGAGCCAGGGAGCGACCCCCAGACCCCGCTGCTCGCGTCATCTTCTGCCGTGTCGTCCGAGAGGACTACTATCCGAGGGGCCGATGAGCGCCGGCTGCGGTCGTCGTCCTCGGACTGCTGCCACGGATTCCTACCCGGCTCGCTGATCGTCAGCTGGGCGAGGCCGGCAGCTGGCGGAGGCGGAGGAGGTGTGGTGCCCGTCGAAGACGCCATCAGCTTCTTCTTGAAAGGGTTGGTCTCAGCTAAGACGGCGGTAGCGTCGCTGCCTGACGGGAGCTCCACAGGTACGCTCGATGGCCCATAGGAGGACGCCATTTGTTGCTGCTGCCGCTGCCGCTGCTGTAGTTGTTGCTGCTGCCGCTGCTGATTATTGGCTGTTGGGGGAAACTGCCTCCATACTTTTTCCTCCTCCTCCTCAAAGCCAGAAAATGCTATTGGTGATGCAGCCGCTGCGTTTCCTATGCTGCTGCCGCTGCTGCTGCTGCTGCCGGCAGTATTTCCGGCTCCTGGCCGCAGAACACCCGGAACGCTGTTCGCCGTGTTGCCTCCTTGTGAGCTGCCGAAGCCGCTGCCAGAACTGCCTGCGTAGAAAGAGTTTGGCAGAGGCTTTCGAGTAACCATGATGGGCAGAGGAGCGGGCTTGGCGAATAATGCCCTTCCCCAATGACGGCCCAGGTACAAATCAGAGTAAAAGCTTATGGGCTGTGCCGCCTGAAAGGCGGGATTTTGTCGTTGATCTGAACGGAGCGGTAGGCTGGCTTAGTCGAGTCGAGGCCTGTCGTGAAAGGCTCTCGTAGATAACGTGTTAGGCAGCTCTCTGGAGAAGCCGGGAAATCAGCCCGCGAATTGCGTCACTCGTTTACAGGGCCTCGATCCGAAGGCGGGCCTTTAATTGCGGGGACAGGAAAGGCTTGGGAGCAGTAGTGGTTGAAAGAGACAGAAGAGAAGCAACAGATGCGAAATATGAGATACAAAACATCAGAGGTCTTGCGGGAGGGGGTTTAGGACACTGCGTATTTAAAAGTAAGTACAAAGAGAGCGAGTAAGAGAGTAGGAGGCTCATTACGTATCCTTCTGAAAAGAAGGTGATACAAGGCAGTCGTCTTGTGAAGACGGGTGGGTCAGCTTATGTAATGGAACCGAGGCGGGAAGAAGCGAAGCTGGCTCCCTCTTTCGTCGTTGACAGGCTTATTAGGCCCCTTGGGGCCCTTTGCGGGGGGGCAAACCAGTGGCCATCCAGCACAGGCCAACCGCCTCGGTGACGTCGGCCAGTGCCAGGCAGCAGCAAGAGTCCCCGTAGATCCCCATAGGTGCTGAACGGGCGCGAACGGGACCACAATGCATTCTGTGGCACATATCGTAAGATTCCCGGGAGTTTACTTGTACACTTTTATGCGACAGGCAACGCTGCACAACCAGCACATCTGAGGACAGAGACCATGAAAACCAAACTGCCGCTGCAGCAGATGAATAGGCTGATAATGAAGGGTGAAAGAAAGAATAAAAAGAGAAAAAGAGAAAAAGAGAAAAAGAGAAAGGAGAAAAGAAGAAAAGAAGAAAAGAAGAAAAAGTCTATGTACATTATGCGTGGTAGCGAATTGTAGTATCTTATATGAAATGCCAATGGAAAAAAAAAGAGGAAGAAGAGGAGAAGGGAGCAAAAGGACAAGCAGTATAAATAGTTTTGAGGGAAGGGGAACTGTTTCCCCCAGGACGCTGTTCATGAAATATGCCTCTAAAAGCCTGTCTGTCGCTTCCTGTGCTTCTCTCCTCTCTCTGGCTACGGCTCCCTCTTTCTCCTCATTAATCTCTCCCTCTCTCCCTCTTGTTCTTTCTTTACTGTTGTCCTTCCTTTCTCTTCCCCTTTTTGGGGCTTCTCTCCCCCACAGCACTTCCAGAGTCACCACTGCCCCCGGTCATTGCCGCACCGCATAGTTCATCCTCTCGAGCCGGTCGCACGCCCGCATCTCCAGCCGGTTGGCGACCTCCATCTTGTCAGCATCCTGGAAGATCCAGCCCTGCGCCTCTTCGCGCAGCCTCTGCTTCTGCAGCATCTCGCGCTCGCACTGCGCCCGCAGCGTCCGCACCAGCGTGATGTCGGCGTAGTTGTCCAGCTGCGACAGCTTCTGCGCGTTGTCCTGGAACGGGGTGAAGTCGCGCGGGTCCACAAAGTACTTGACGTCGTTGGGCGTCCGTCGCCCCAGCGTGTACGGCGGCTCTGGCGCGTCAAACACCATCCGCGGCATCGCTGGCTGCGTCGTGCCCCCGCCCGAGAACAGCGACGAGATCAGCGGCAGGACAAACAGAATTAGGATCGGTAGGAGGCCCACGATCGTCGACATGAGGTTCTGCTCCTGCCGCGGCTGCTGAGCGTCGTTGCCGGCCTGTCGTGGCCGCGTCCGTGGTCGTGCTCCGCCAAACTGGTGCACCCGGAACCCGGGCCCGCCGCCCATGTTGAAGACGAACTGTGGGCCGGTGTCGAAGCCTGTTTGGATGGGGGCGCAGTCATATGTCAGACAGAGGGAGCTCACACAACAAAGTGGACTGGGAGGGAAGAAAAGAAAAACTAAAGGGGGAAGAGTCGCAGGACTCGCAACAAGACTCACCTCCGAACGGGAATCCGCCGCCCATGCCGCCCATGCCGCCACCAAAGAACCGTCGGAACATCTCCTCTGGGCTCATGTCCTCCTC
>JRUC01000811.1:0-12029 GCA_000806385.1 Leptographium procerum | reverse complement strand
GTCGTGGTGGGTGCAACCGTCGACGAGGTGGACGTCGTGCTCGTGCTCGTGCTGCTCGTGCTCGTGCTCGTGCTCGTGGGCGTGGTCGAGGTCGACGTCGACGAGGTCGAGGTCGAAGTCGTCGAGGTCGACGAGGTCGTAATCTTTGACTCAATAAACACGGCGGCCTCTTTGGTGCTCACAGAGGAGGTCGACGTCGACGTCGTCGTAGGCGTCGTGTACGTCGGCTTGGCAGTGCCGAGAACGATGCAGCTGCCATCGTCGATGCACTCCTGGGCCTCGTCGGCAGAGACCGGGGAGCCGTCCGAGTAGACGTACGCGGTCTCGTAGGCAATAGCCGGGGCGCGCTTGGCAACGGGGCTGCCATTTGCAAGCCGGCGCGCGTGGTGGTGGTTATGACGGTGAGAGTCGGCTGCGACACCAGCGACGAGAGCCGCGGCAACAGCGATTTTGACGATTCCCTTCATGTTGCAATGCTGTGGTTTCTTTCCCCAGAAAAAACTATCGTCAACTTCTGTCCGACATCAAACAGGCTATAGCACAAGAGGCGAGAGAGAGAGAGAGAGAAGGAAAAAGAGAAAGAGAGTCAGGGAGGAAGTCTTCAGTCGCAATCGATCGGAACACTGAATTGGCAGCAAGTATTCGCGTCAATATTGCACAATGGTGGTATAGACCATCCATCGGACTGCCGGCCTTTCTCCCCACTGGGCCTTTGGAATGCATGTACGCCATAAGGACGCCCTGGCTCCTTGGGTCACCCTTCAGTGAGCCATGACGCCTCTGGGTCATCTGGCACCGCGCACTCGTCGCCCCGTCTCTCCCCCTCTTCGGCCTCTCACTGTCTCTCCCTCCCTTCCCCTTCCTATTCTCTTTCGTCCTGTCCTCCTAGGCATCTTGGAACCCACCTTTTTGGATTTGTTAGAAAGTGATTAATTGTCTTGTTCGGCTGACCGTTCTTCTTCTTTCGTTAAACCCCAAATGAGCGTGGTAGAGAGCGTTGGCCCCCTGTTGGATGGAGAGAGCGTCGACAACAATGAGTGTCGTGAGGTTTGACGAGGGGAAACGAGCGTGGATGGTAACGAGTGCAAGATCCAAAGAGGAAGAGACCAAAGGGAAAGAATGGGAGCGGCGACAGTCTGATTAATCCATCAATCCAGCGCTTGTACTTCCACGGCGGCTTGGCCCACTGCCTGGAAGACAGGAGACTGGGAGGGGAGAAACAGGAAAGCGGCCTCTCTACTGGGTGTTGGAGGGTCCTAGTAAAATTGCATTCCCCACGAAAGGGGCAGAGCCAGACAGGGGAAATGAGAGCAGAGGGCGCGTGCTTTCCGCCCCACGAAGGCCGCCATCGTCAACACGGTACTCGTGCAGGTCGCTAGACAGGGGTGGCCGAGGGAAGGGGTTATAGGCTGGAATGGGATGTGCCAGGGTTCTGGGACCCGTTTCTGTTCGAAGCAAGGAAACCCAGCCACTTGAGGCAGCCAGAACAACCAGCAGAAGAATAATATGGTTTCGTACTATATACTCGTAGGACAGCCGCGCGGTTGTTGTCCCCAGAAGAAGAAGAAGAAGAACGAGCATAATTGACAGAAGACCGGAGCAGGGCATGTCGGTCGTGCTGGGGAGGGCTTATTGATGTTGAGAGCGCAAATAAGGCGGCGTCCGAAGAAAAGCAGATGTCGATTAGGTACGAATTCTATTACACAGTAGTAAATTTGAGATACATGTATCCGACGTACCGTGCTAAATAAATATCGCACGGTGAAAGTATCGGTACGCCCTGCCAGCTGTCTGTGTGTCCGTTTGGCCCAGCACTTCGCGCCTTCTGCAGCCACGTAGGCTTTCCGCGCTCGTACAAGTACGCCGAAGCAGAGAGGTGCGCGAACGTTTCAGAACTCGCTGTACTTTGTGTTTTTGTCTCCCCCCTGTCTATCGCCTTGCCTCTTACAGCTAATCTCAGAACCGTACTCCATATTAAAAGCCCCCCTATTTCCCAGTGACAGCGAGAGCGTACCTGGACTATACTGTTTATGGCCCTCAAAATAATCCGCGCTAGCTCTGTATTGGAACTAGTACAGTTACCCCTGGAATGGGGATCGCCGGACCGACCTTGATTTTCCAGTGGGCAGAGGACGCGACGATGCAGGCCAGACACTGCATAGTATCTCACTGAGTACGAGGTTGGGGAGTCGTGCTCGTACTCGTACGAACATCTGGATGCTATTGCCTTGG
The DNA here is from genome assembly GCA_000806385.1 of Leptographium procerum. Taxonomy (NCBI): domain Eukaryota; kingdom Fungi; phylum Ascomycota; class Sordariomycetes; order Ophiostomatales; family Ophiostomataceae; genus Leptographium; species Leptographium procerum. The sequence continues at coordinate 9,797 of JRUC01000811.1, read as the reverse complement.
CTGCCAACACTGTTACATCATCAGGCTCGTATATTCAGCTTCGGTCATTCTTGGCATTCTACTCTATTTATACTCTATACACTCTCAGGGCTTTCAACCTTATCCGCACAACGCAAATTCTTATTTGCACAGATGCTACATGCAAAGTACTATGTAGAAACAAAACATGCGCGAATGTGTGCTCGTACGGGTATTCGTGAGAACGCTACTGATAGGAGGCGTACGTGGCTTTGATGGTAATTTTGCGCACAATCTCATTTCCTTCTGGCTCTGCCCCATCAAAGTATCGTACAATGCACCGGCCAGTCGTCATGCACTCTTCCGTGCCTACGTAATCCAGCCCATATGCCATGGCACTTCATGTTCTGCAAGGCGAACTGCGGGAGACGCGTACAACTTAGTGTCATACGTATTCTCCCTCCTACAGACTACGAGTCCTGCCGGTACAGTAGCTCGTGGTATGGAGTACGAGATGAACGGGCAGAGTACGCAACCCAGACCACACTTCTGGGTCCAAACAGCCGTCCTTGTGCGGAAGCTCTGTATATTACTCGCCTAGAATATTCTTCAGGTAGGGTCTTGCGTGTAATGAGTTAGTGTTCATTTTTTTTTTCTCTCCGTTCGATGTACTTTACTTACGAATATGTCACGCGGCCCATCCTGCAAGTCCTGGTCGACGAATTCAACGGGCAATCTAAAATATCCATCGGACGAACGCGCGAGCGGAAATCTGTCGGCAATCGTCAAGCAAGCATAATGTCCCCGTTATTCGCCATACGGAGTATTGTGGTAAGATACATAAGATAGCATGTCAATGCGATGATCGGTATCGAGGCCGGGCTTCATTTCATTTCCTTCTGCCTTTCTCTTTCTCTCTAGCTTACGGCATATTCGAGACCAGCATACGCATATCCTCGCACATCTGTATGGGAAACACGAAGACCCGACGGAGCTCCGGAGCTCGAAGGTGGCGCACGGATACATAACATAACATAGGGAAGCTATATCGTAGAGATAAGCTTTCTGATTAACATGGTCTTCCCTTGGGCCGTTGCCTTCCCAGACAACAAGTCTGCTGCTCTCCGACGGTCGGGACATTGTTTTGCAAAGCGTACGACCCAAAAGGGTGTCCTCTGGACGTAGACGGACTCTATTTATGACGGGCGTGTGAGCTCAACACGAGAAGACACACTACATGACTGTTCGAAAACACTTGCTGCACGACGAAAATAGAAAGGCAGGGTGGCGGCATTCGACACACGCCATCAATTGTGATATTCAAAAATACACGCAAAAAGCAACTTGCTCAGCATGCCTTCTCGGCGACACAATCACTCTCTCTGGATTTTCATCCAGCCATAGGTCATTGCCGTCTGACACTTATTTGACGGCGACGGCAAGCTCGGCTCATCACTGTGGTTGACTGCCCGATCGGGTTGCCTGCATGGAAGCTACAGCGACGGCTGGTCTTGAAATCAGTACGTCGTACGTCGTTGGCCGGCAGTGCTAGGTTACGATTTGAACAGGTCGGCGAGCTTTTGTGCAGTTTCGGCGATTCGGTGATAGAGGGACAGTTACTTTGCAGTAGATCTGTCCAGCACCAACACTCGGATCTTAAGCTGCGTTGTAATCTAAAAGTTGTTGGGCATAAAACTGAAATGATCGACATTGTGTCTTATAAACTATGTTGTGCGGTGCGAAACTCTCAGCCCGGAGGTTAAGGCATGGCTACACTGTCTCGTTTAAGGCTTGGACGGCCTTTGTTTGTTGTTAACATGACAACCTGATTTAGGGAGGCAAAGGGTGGCTGCACCGTAATACCTCGTGGCATCGATCGTCGGGCACAAGGTTGAAGCAGTCTAGAAAACTTTGCCAAGTGTAGGAAATCAGCCACAACAGCTATCCTTCCTGCAGTTGTCTAAGAACTCCAAATTATGAACCATTGCCCCAGTTTCGTCGAGGCGCATTTTATAAATGTAGTACTTCCATTGCTCATTGCCGACGGGGGCTGCTCCGGGTCAAACAAAGTTTGACCCTGGGTAAAGTCAGGAAGCAATAAGCCTACATCGGGACCATCTTTCTCTCCAACCGAATGGCCTCCATTTCCTGGTTGGAGGTCTCAATGCCAGGAGATTCGAGCCGGCGTTGCTTCTGTCGATCTATCTCTAGCAATTTCTTCTTCCCACCGCTTATATTTCGCTGACAACTTGGTCTGAAATATTAACGATGCTCCAACAACCTAAAATGCTGGCATCGAGATAACATGCTACGGCAACCGTATGAATGATTTAAAAAAATGGGCAAAAGTTTCTGTAGCTGTATATCTTCTATTCTCCGAGAAGACGAAGGCTCGTACACAAAGGCTACTATGGTGGTTGAATAGTGATCATGCTTCATATTTTCCCACATATATGACGGAGTTTTGGAGGGTTTCCTTGTATCAAACCCTGGTCGTAAACGTGTTTACCAGGCAAGTGCTATTTCTACGGACACAACGTAGATCAAAGGAAGTAATTCATTATCTGCGAGTTCCCTGCCTGTTCGTATATCTTGTTTGGTCATTTTCCCTCTGTACAGAATATTTTCACCACCGTAGGATAGCAAATTGGTAGAACTGGGATGGGGCCGAAAGAGATCATATGAGGCTTCTGATAAGCTCACTAGTAAACACGGACGTGAGAGGAGGCTTCCTCTTTATAATAGCAGAGAGCTTATCGAGGATGTGCCTACTCATAGGGCGACTGTGGCAGCATTGGCGAGGACTTCACCCACGAGTTTGGCAACGCTTATCAGGGCCATGTATTAGCCGACTCACAGAGCTCGACACGGCGTCCCTATGAAATGAGAATACGAGCATTATATCATACATCTGAAGATTTCTTGACAGTCAACAGACAACAGACAAGGCAATTGATATATACGGGTATGTATCTTAGTTCGTATAAGCGTCGTTGAGGATCGCCACAGTAAATGTCGAAGGCACGTGACCTTTCAGTTACAGCGGCTCGCAGAACCGCAACATTTCGCATTCATGTGAGCGAGCCGACCGGCGTCACAAGTACGAGTACATTGAGCCGGGGTAGGGGGACTCGTGGGCTTGCAATATGAGTACTCGTCCTGGTACACAACCAGCCACAGATGCAATTGTTCCCCCTTGTTAAAGCGGAAGCGTCCAGCGCCGAACTAACACAAAAATCCGTCCACTCAGACGCACCTGCCGCCTCACAGCCACACAGGACGAGTGGGCCACCCGCATTAGGTGGTTCTGAAAATAGAACTGGGAGCGGGTTGTTGTGTCGTGTATGGAGTATGGGAACGTCGCACTGTCGTGTGCTTTCATTCTTATTATTACAAGCATCTCCAGGCAGGCGAGGACGGAAACTTGACACGTACTAAGGAGAAGGCAACCGAGTGCTAGCTTTACTCGTAACTTACCAGGAGTACTTCGTACCTCGTCTGTAAGATAGGAAGCGCACGGGGACGAGCCTCGCTTACGGGTATGCAGAGGCACGCACAGTCTCCCAGGTGAAACGGGTTCCCGTCCCTGTCCACTCTGGCCGGCTGTCAGGTTCTATGAGATGGTGCTGTTACTCGATGTCGCTGTCAGCCTGACAAGCCCATCTACATTGTGCGGTCCTCCAGCCGATCTCCCCGGTGGGCTGTCGTAAGATACCCGACGTGCTCGTGGGTGTCGATGCCAGCTGCGTAGTGCCTGTGGCTCACTGCTTCGAGTCAGTTCAGCTGCGACCTCTCCGGCCCACGGGCCAACCACAGCGCGCAGACAGGTCGCCGGCACCAAGCCACAAAATGCCCTCCTGCGTCACCCCACACCCTCATCGCCTGCGCGTTCTCCAGTGCTGGGCAGCATCTGTGCTGAACTCGTACTATGCTCGTATACTGATACTGCGAACATTATTGCATTGTTGCTCCGTACTCGTAGCTTGTAGGCTCCTTCTCAGTTTGCTTTGCAGACACGCCTTCGTATTGCTGATGCCGAGTGTCATATCATACTATGCAGGTAGTGGCCATACACGTTTAAGCAAATATGAAGACAAATGAAGCTACAGCCGCCCACCTTCCTGGTATCAATGAATGGGTGTGGTGGCCCCCCTCGCTGAAAAGTCGCGTTGTGAAAAATCTTTGCGTACGAAGTAGGCTTTGTTTTCTCTCCCGTGACTCCCCTTCTTGACAGCTACTTCCCTTGAGGCTAAACAAAGAACATCGCATTTCAGTCGCGCTTGCCCCCCCGGCAGGCCATGAATATTATCTGCTTCTCGCACTGGCCACCTGCCGGCCCTACTGAAGTAGCAATGGGTGCTAAACAGCCAATGAGGGCGACGACTTGGTAGTGATCACACAGTGGTAGTGCCCAGATTGACACTGGTCTGGGCTGCCTGTAGGCCCGCCACACCACCCGCTAGATTCTTTACTATTCATGCCACGCCGACCCTCTAGCCTCACTGGCTTTCAGGTCCAGTGGCTCTCTCTCTTCTTTCTTTTCTCACCTCAATCCTGCAGCATCTTTTGCTCAGACAACCCGCGCAGAGTCACATATGCTCACGATTCCGCCACAAATACCTCCGTCTGCGGTCACCATCAAGACATATATTCCCTTCTTCTTCCGACGTCTTTTGCGCGTCACTGCACCAACTCGCTCGTCTGTTTCCAAGGTCACGAAGCTCTCGCCACGTTTCTTCAGCCACACATCGATCGCAGCCTCCCCAAAGTCCCGTTGCCTTTGACGATGCCCTTTAGATTGCGTTGACGAGGCGCGAGAACGAAGGGGGATAGAATAAACGGCATTGCTCGCGATTGTTGATGGAACTCTGGTTGTTTTCGATCTTTCTCTTGGATTAAACGAAGAATTCTCACACCCCCCCTTTTTTTTCTTCTAAACTTTTTTTTTGTCGCCGACTTGAAATCCATCACCTCTCTTTCCCCCATCAACCGCAGCCGTTGGCCAGCAGTAACTATGGCTTCTCCTGAGAAGGGGCCCATAGCCACAGAGGCCTCACATGCCGCGCTTCCCGGCCCCCCGACACCAGCGTTTTCGCCTGGTCCCTCTGCTCTTTCCGCAGTCATCGACCCTGAGATTGGCTCCTCCGCACTAGAAACTACGCGATCAACAAAGCGCCCACGATCACCATCGCTCGGCCCGCCTGCCTCGGCCGCCGACTTATCCGGAATCGAGTTGTCACCAAAGAAGCTTGCCCGGCTCGCTAGCAGCTCGCGATTTTCACGCCCCGCGGGCGAATTGACCGCCCACACTGACGACGACGACGGCCACCAACGCGTCGAACAAGACCACGCGCAAGAAGGAGGTCCTACGCTGCAGCCCGATAGCGCAGACGACTACGCTGCGCAGACGGCCCTCTCAGTGCTCCGCGGAGCCGAAGCCCTGATGTCGCAAAAGGCCGCGTCCGGCGCAGCCGTCACAGAAGTGGTGGCCGAAGCTGCCGCTGCCGTTGCAGCTGCAGTCTCGGGTGAAAATGCAGGCGCTGAAAGCTCCGGTCTGACCGATGCGCAAATCAGTTCTGACGCCACCACCGCCCTTGCCAAGGCGGCCGTGGAAGGACTCGCTATTGGCGAAGGCGGTGTCGGCGTTGGCCACGGGCACGACCCAGAACAGATGACTGTGGACGCACAGCAGAGCCGGTCGGACGCTTTGTACCCAGCCTCGAACATGCCCTCCTTGACGGGCACCACTGACGCACACGGAATGGGTGGAGCAATGGCGTACGGAGAGCTGGTGCCTAAGTCGCCTTCTTCCAAGAAGCACAAGTGCCCATACTGCGATACTGAGTTTACGCGACATCACAACCTCAAGAGCCACCTCCTGACGCATAGCCAGGAGAAGCCGTACAGCTGTCAAGGATGCGACATGCGTTTCCGGCGGCTGCACGATCTCAAGCGCCACAGCAAGCTTCACACTGGCGAGAAGCCGCACATATGTCCGCGATGCGACCGCAAGTTCGCCCGCGGCGATGCCCTGGCTCGACACACCAAAGGCAAAGGGGGCTGTGCCGGGCGGCGGTCGAGCTCCTCTGGCAACTTTGGGGGCGCAGCCGCAGACGAGAGCTTCGACGCCTCCAGCATCGCCGACGCGGACAGCTCGGTCATGGCCGGCATTGAGTACGACAACGCAGACGGTGATGAGCGGAGACGCTTGAGCCTGCCGGCCAACAAGCTGTCGCATGGCCGGGGCCCTCGGACGTCTACAGATGAATTTACTGCTCATGCGCGGATGTATCCTACAATCTCAGACGGACAGAGAGGGCCGACGGCTGCTGGCCTGTATCCGCCAAGTATTGACCGCACACCTCCTGGTGCATCTTCCACCCCGAGCATGACAAACGGCACCCTGGCGGCAGCCGGAAGCGGCCATACGCCGAGCACGAGCATCTCGTCCGTCCCGGTCAGCGCTGGCAGCGCCTCGCTCTTCTCGCAGCATGGAATTGCCGAGAGCCCGAAGCCTCTCAGCCCTGCAGCCGGTCCCGAGGCGAACGCTCACCAGTCATCAGGTGTGCAATCACAAGCACCGTTTGCGCAAGCGCAGTTTGTAGTGCGGAGGCCCAGCCTAGTCGAGTCGCATAGTGAGTTATCCTGCTACTACCTGGGCGTACTTTTGATCGAGTACATTTATATATATCTTTGTCTATTTTACTGATTAATTTTCAGGCTTACCGTCAGCGGACCCGCTTCAGCAGGTCAGAGCCGGCACCGGAAGCAGCAACGGAGATACCAATGCCAATATATTCTCATCTGAGCAGGGCATGTGGACGTATATCCAAACGCTGGAGAGCAGGCTCAAGGTGCAGGATGAGAGGCTGAAGCAGCAAGACGAGCGTATTGCGCTTCTGGAGGCTTCGAAGCTTAATTACGAGGCGCAAATATTCAACCTGAAAAGGGGTGTCGCCGACAGCCGCATCCAGTCGACCACGGTAGACGCCCAAGCACAGCCGGCGGGAGATTCCCTCAACCCGGCCCCAGATGCACAGGCGCGTGTACAGCCTCCGATGGGGCCACTGATAGAGCCGCCAATGGAGCCATCAATGGAGCCGTCAATGGAGCCGTCAATGGAGCCAACAATGGAGCCACCAATGGAGTCATCGATAGGACAGCAGGCCGAGCAGCAGCAAATTGGGCAAGAGGACCAGCATGCAGACCAACAGACAGAGCAGCAGGCAGAGCGACAAGCAGAGCGACAAGCAGAGCGACAAGCAGAGCGACACGCCGAGCAACAGTTGGAACAGCACATCGGGCAGCAATTGGAGAACGCAATTGTGCAACATTGAGGCTATTAATGGAGAGTGATTGGGCCTTGTTAGGTGGAGTTGGTATCAGAAGGCGCTCGCGAGTTCAGGCTCCTTTTCCTCCTGGCGAATCCTATTGTTTTTTGTTTTCTTTTACATTTTTTCACATTTTCAGCATCCTACCCTTCCTTTCGTGCTTGTTGTTAATGGGCGTGGACTTTGTGTGCTGTGTGGCACTTGTGCTGTCTGATCTGTCAATGGAAGGGATGTTTCAAAACCGGGCTAAGTATCTGGCGTTTCTATCTGCATTTCCATGCTTTCACACGTTTTCTCTCGGGCTTCTGATTTATTTTGTTTGTTTTGCTTGTCTGCTTGCTCGCTTTCTTGCTTGCTTGCCTACTTGTCTGCTTATTTGTTTACGAGGCGCTGGGAGAAGGGCCCACGACATGCGTTTCGGTGGAAAGAAAAAAAAGGTTGCAATGGTGGTCTGGCTGGAGAGTCAGTAGCCGAAGTCGAACAATTATTTGATATGTGCCTCCTGGCTGTGGAGGACGGTCATTGAGGTACCGGGCGGACTGTTGGACTGTAGCCTGTTGAAGCTTTATAGGCTGCAGGATCACTTGTATTATTATGTTCTCATGTGTAAAAAGGTTCTTGAATGAAACGCCGTCAAACACAATGAAGTAAAAAAGAGAGCTCTTGCCTTTTGGCTATGCTTTGCATTCTGGAAGTAGGAGCAGAGGGGTGACGCCTCACTCAGCCACAGTGGGCTGACGTCATTACGCGACAAGGACCTGCTTGTTTTGTAGCTTGTTTTGTAGTGGTTGGCCCTTTTTTTGGAATGGGGGCTTTTCCTGCCGCGGATCCCGTGGGCTTTTCTGTGGTCGTCATTGTATGGAGTGCCCATCTTTGGCATACTGCGGCATACTCATACATACATATTTATATCCAGCAGGCTTATACCAGAGCACGGGGATCTGAGATTGCCTCAAAACTGCTATCTGGGCAGCACTAGAAGCGAAGGAGCCCTGCTGTTTTGTATGCAATCCAGGCGTTCAGGCGTTCAGGTGAGAGAATACTGCATGAAAGGGCGAGACTGACACTGCTACCTGTGGTATAATAGCAGCAAGGAGCTGCCTGATATCCCCCTAACTAGAGCCGATCGTTTTTAGCTGACAGTGAGGGTGAATGGCAGGTCGGCCGCGAGAGGCATTTGGCAGCGCATAGCAGGCAGGCAGGCAGGCAGAGATGTCCTCCTCGGCCTCCTCCATCGAGCCCAAGGCAGCAGTAACGAACGGGATCGGGCGGCATAGCTGTCTGCAGTCAAAGACAGGCATCGACACGAGAGAACTGGCAGATATGAGTGAGCAGGGACCCGATCCTGTGGGAATAAATGGGCTGCGACAAAGACGAGAGCAGAATGCGCCCACCGGGTCATCCGGGACACCCGGGACATCCGGGACATCCAAAAAAAAAACGGGGTCGACCGAGCCGGCGAACGAATCCAGGCCGGTGGCCGGCGTGCGGTTTGCGCCGCTGCGGGTGCCGCTGCGGCGGCGGAAGCAGACGCTAGCGGTGCTGGTGCACTGCACGAGCATCATGGTGTCGCTGCCGCTGTTCTTCTTCTGCTGCGCGGTGCCGCTGGCGTGGCCGCTGCTGATCCCGTACTTGCTGCACCTGCTCTTCTCGACCGCGGCGACGGACGGGCGGCTGCATTGGCGGTCGGAGCGGTTCCGGTCGCTGCCGCTTTGGAGCTGGTTCGCGGCGTATTTTCCGGCGCAGCTGCACAAGACGGCAGAGCTGCCGGCGGAGCGGCGGTACATCTTTGGGTACCACCCACACGGCATCATCTCGCACGGGGCCTGGGCTGCCTTTGCGACGGAGGGCCTGGGCTTCGCGGCCAAGTTTCCCGGCATCACCAACAGCCTGCTGACGCTCGAGTCCAACTTCAGCATCCCCTTCTACCGCGAGTACCTGCTGCTAGCTGGCCTCCGCTCGGTGTCGCGCCAGTCGATCGTCAACCACCTCAGCCACGGCGGGCCCGACGATGCCGGGGCCGGGCGGGCCGTCACCATCGTTGTCGGCGGAGCGCGCGAGTCGCTGCAGGCCAACCCGGGCACCATGCGACTGGTGCTCCACGGCCGCTACGGCTTCATCAAGGTGGCCATGGCCACGGGCGCTGACCTGGTCCCCGTCCTTGGTTTCGGCGAGGTCGACCTGTACGAGCAGCTGCAGGGCGACGCCCACCCGCTCCTGCGCCGCTTCCAGATGTACGTGCTGCGGGCTTGGAAGTTCACCCTGCCCTTCATGCGCGGGCGCGGCATCTTCAACTACGACTACGGCCTGATGCCCTACCGCGTGCCCCTCAACGTCGTCGTCGGCCGTCCCATCACCGTCGACAAGGCCACGCCGGGCGCCCTAGACCCGGCCGAGGTCGAGCGCCTGCACGGCCTCTATGTCGCCGAGCTGCAGCACCTGTGGGACACGTACAAGGACGACTACGCCAAGAACCGCGTCGAGGAGATTAAAATCCTCGCCTAAGGT
>JRUC01000081.1:0-45959 GCA_000806385.1 Leptographium procerum | reverse complement strand
GAGAGAGAGAGAGAGAGAGAGAGAGAGAGAGAGAGAAAAGGCTAGGCAGCAGGCTCCTTTCACAAACGGCCAAGCTAAGAGAGGCCAACAGAAACAGGGCGCCCCTCTTCTTCCCCTCGCTGCTTCAGATGCTAGAGAGACATCTGTGCTCCGTGACCGCCTGCTTTGACGACAGCCTACCACGGCCAGCCGTCACCCGCCGCTCACCGCCCACCACTCTTCTGCCTCTTCAGAGCTGCCAGGGCAGCTCGCTTTCACGACGTCTTCCCTAAAGAAACGAAAGATCTCTCGTCCGTCGAGCGTTCTCCCCCAGCCTGTCCATCGCCAGGGACATTCGACACAGCCACAATCACAGCAGCAGCAGCCACATCCACAGCCTCATTCCCGCCCACTGTGGTCAGACGGCTCTCAGCCGCAGCAGCACTCCAATCTCATCCTGCCGACAACTGAAGGAGAGGAGGAGGTGGAGGAGGACAGTAGTGTGGCAATTCGAGACAACGACTTCTTTGGAGACGACGACGACGACGAAAACGACGACGAAGACGAGGACGAGGACGAAGACGCCAACAACAGCGACTTTCAGCCGAGCTTTTCCTTCTCGGCCGCCTCGACAATCGCATCGTCAACGCGAGCAACGCCTTCCTACTGCGACCGCGACAGCTCTCTGCCTCTGTCCGCCACAGACGACCTTGCCGACGTCATTGGTGACACGACATTCCCTTCGCTGCAGCAGCTGCCACTCCCGGCACATCGCCATCGCCGCCGACGTCTTGCACGCAGCCAGTCGCCCCTAGTCACCGTCTCCCACCGTGCCATTGTTATGGGCGGAGCCGCCGACCTGCCCCCTAGCCACAGATCGAGCTCTCCCCTGAAGCGGCCTGCATCCAGCATGGAATCAAGCACCGATAGCGGTGCTGCCGCCCCTCCTCCTGCTACTGCTACTGCTACTGCTACTGCTACTGCCAGTAGCCCCCAGGCCGACATCGAAATGACCAGCGTGCCAACAGCAGAGCCAGCAGAAGGACCGACAGCAGAAGAAACGGCTGACAAGATCACCGTGAAGCCACTGACTATGTCGACTCCTGCAACACAACCCCCCCCAATCGAAGAGCAGATACAGACCATCGAAAACCTGGTCAAGGACTTCAACAGCGGAGAGCTAAAGGAGGGCACCGCGGCCTTTCTAGTCTCCCGGCGCTGGCTGGCCCAAGCCCAGGCCCTCGGCAGCGGCGACGCCGCCAAGGCCGCCAAGGCCGTGCCCCAGGGCAGCCTGGGACCGGTAGACAACAGCGACATCATCGACGGCGTCGTCAAGGACATATCGGGCAAAGACGCTGTGCGCCTCAGGCCGGGCACCGGCCTCGAGGACTTTGAGCTGTTCCCCCAGGCCGCCTGGGACTTGCTGGTGTCGTGGTACGGCGCAGCCAATGGCCAGCTGCCCGTGGTTCGCGTGGCACACAACGCGGCGCCGAACTCGCTGATCCCGAATGTGCAGTACGAGCTGCATCCTCCCGTCTTCACGTTGCACCGCCTGCGGTCTGCCATCAGCGGCATCCCCTATGACAAGGAGGTCGCCGACGCCAAGCAGGCCGCCCCTGTGATCATGTGCTCCAGCGCCTACTACATGCAAGCCTTTCTCAAGCGGGCCAAGACCATGCTGCACATCCCCATGACCCGCCATGTGCGCTTGTGGCGGGTGCCGCGGAAACTGCCGGCCGGCAGCCCCTCAACGGCTTCCGGCCCAACCGCAGCCCAGCCTGCACTTCCCCCATCATTATTGTCTCTGTCCACACCGCCAGATTCTCCCCGCCTCGACGCATCAGACGCCGGTGGTCCGAGCAGCAGCAGCAGCAACAGCAACCGCAACCAGCAGGACTCGTGGTCCCGCCTCCTGCTCGATGTAGCTGACTTTATGAAGCTGGAGAACAATGCGGAGCGCGAGAATCTGTCCCAGATCAAGGACCTGACTCATGACGAAAACTACAACGGCCGCCAGGCGCTGGCGTTTGTATCGCTGACTGTCGACCAGACCCTGGTGCTCGACGAGAACGTCGAGCGCAACTCGTGGGTGTCCACATACCGTCCCAAGGGCAACAAGGACAAGGCAACCGCGGCCGCCTCTTCGTCACGGCCCAACGGCAGTAGCGCCAGCAACGCGACGGCCTCCGCGGCTGCGGCAACCCGGGCCGGCATCGCCTCAACTGCGGCCAGCAGCGGCCGCAGCAGCCCGAGCCACCAGGGCCCCATCACGCGTGGCCGGGCAAAGCAGAAGTCTGGCCGCGTGATGGGCTGTGTTGGTCTGGGCAATCTGGGCAACACGTGCTACATGAACTCTGCCCTGCAGTGCGTCCGCAGCGTCGAGGAGCTCACAAAGTACTTCCTCGTGCACGAGAACGCGCTGGAGGTCAACCACGTCAACCCCCTGGGCCATGGCGGCAACGTCGCGAACGCATATGCGTATCTGCTAGACGAGATATACAAGGATAATGCCCCCTCGTCCATCTCCCCGCGCGGCTTCAAGTCGACCATCGGCCGCTATGCTCCGGCCTTTTCGGGCTACGGCCAGCAGGACTCGCAGGAGTTTCTCGGCTTTCTGCTGGACGGCCTGCAGGAGGACCTGAGCCGCGTCAAGAAGAAGCCGTACATTGCCAAGCCCGACTCGACCGACGAGATGATCAACAACCCGGCCGCCATCCGCGAGATGGCCGAGCAGGTCTGGGACATTACCAAGAAGCGGGACGATTCGGTCATTGCCGATCTGTTCACCGGCATGTACAAGTCCACCCTGATCTGCCCGGTTTGCCAGAAAGTCAGCATCACATTCGACCCCTTTACCAACCTGACGCTGCCCCTGCCCATTCAGAACGTGTGGTCCAAGACGGTCCGCTTCGTGCCGCTGAACGACCGGCCTGTCTGCCTGGACGTTGAGCTGGACAAGACGAGCGGCTTCCGGGCTCTCAAGGAGTTTGTCGGGGCGCGCGTCGGCGTGCCGTCTGAGCGCCTGGTGGGCGCCGAGGAGCTGCGCGACAACATCATCAAGGTGTTTGACGACTTCGCCTGCGTGTCCGAAGAGATCAGCGGTAACGACATCATCGTCATCCACGAGGTCGAGGCGCCGCCCACCAACCTGACCGCCAGCAAGATGCCCCGCCGCAAGTTCCGGTCTATGATCCAGATCGACGAGGACCCGGAGATTCCGCCGTGGGACAGCCCGATGGCCGATCATCTGCTAGTGCCTGTGATGCACCGCTTCGACCCCCAGTCTAGCTCCAAGAGCAGTGGTAGCGGGGCGGCCAGCCCGGCGCACTTTATCGTCCTGACCCCCGAAGAGGCCCGGAACGAGGACGTTATCCGGCGGAAGATCTTGGAAAAGGTTGCCTCCTTCTCGACGTGGCCTGAGTTTGCTAAGGCGGAGGAGGAGCTGTCCTCCGACTCGAGCGGCTCCGGCACCGACGGCGTGCTCAGCGTCTCGGACGCCGGCTCGTCCGGCTCGAGCAAGAGCAATGTTACGGCCAAGTCCGTCGAGGGCGAGGACGACCTGGTCGATGTGACCATGAAGGACCTGAGCGAGGCAGAGGCATCGAGCAGCCCGTCGCAGCAGCTGCCAACGTCAAAATCAAAGTTAAAGTCAAAGTCGAGTTCAGCCTCGTCAAAAGTCCTCTACAGCTACAACCGCCGTCGGCCTAAGTGGGTGTCGGATCCGAGTACGTATCTGCCTGGGGAGCTGCAGAACCTGTTTGACATGAGCTACTTTGACGACTCGAGCAACACCATTCCCGTGCGGTGGCCGGGATCACACGACGACAAGATGTACCCCAAGCTGCGCTCGCGGATGCCACAAGCGCCAGCGGCAGTTGCCCGCATTAGCGAGGAAATGCAGAGCAGTCCAGGCGGTGGTAGTGGCGGTGGTGGTGGCAGTACGACGTGGGAGAGTGCCGCCGGCAGCGAGAACGACAACGAGAGCTTTGCCGAGGATGCCCCGACACCAGAGCCCATCGTGTCGGACGTGACCCGCATGGCCGACGAGTCCGAGGAGGAGGACAGTGTGCTTCCCGCGGTGCAGGTATGTCATGCTTAGCTAATCCGTGTCCTTCTGTTGTATCTTACTAACTCGTCTTCGCAACAGCGACTCGCGGTACGCCACAGCGCCGCTACCAAAATTGGCGGTCGGCGGAAGGCGACGAAGACCTATGTGACCAAGGGCGTGAAGCGTCGGCCGCGGCAGCTGCAGCAGACGGTCGTGTCGCAGGCGGCCCAAGGATCCGAGGCGACCGAGGACGAAGACCGGCCTACGGCGTCGCAGGAGTCCAAGACATCGGGTGTGTCGAGCAACAGCGACGACGCGCCGCTGGTACGCATCGGCGAAGGCATCATTGTGGACTGGAGCCCGAATGCGTGGGATGCGGTGTACGGCAAGAAAAGTGCCGAGGACGAGCACCGGGGCGAGCTGACATACTCGGATCCGCTACCGGTGATCGACGACCCGGAGCTGCACGAGAAGAAGCGGCAGCGGCTGTCGCGCCGCAAGCACGGGCTGACGCTAGACGAGTGCCTGGACGAGTTTGAGCGCGAGGAGATCCTGTCGGAGAACGACACGTGGTATTGCCCGCGCTGCAAGGAGCACCGGCGGGCCAGCAAGAAGTTCGACCTGTGGAAGACGCCAGACATCCTGGTCGTGCACCTGAAGCGGTTCAGCTCCAGCGGCTGGCGCCGCGACAAGCTGGACACGCGCGTCGACTTCCCTGTCGTGGGCCTGGACCTGACCAAGCGGGTGCTGGACCGCCAGACGGGCAAGCACGAGATCTACGACCTGATCGGCGTCGACGACCACTGGGGCGGCCTCGGCGGTGGACACTACACTGCCTTTGCCAAGAATTTTGTCGACAACCAGTGGTACGAGTACAATGGTGAGCATTGTGTCTTGTTTTCTTCTGTCTTTTTTATCTTGTCAAACTTTTGCTTCTCTTTACTGACAGGCCAGACTCTTCTGTGTCGAGGGTTAGCGACCCCAGCCGGGTGGTTTCGGCTTCGGCGTATCTGCTGTTCTACAGACGACGGTCAGATGTGCCTCTAGGTGGCCCGCGGTTCCAACAGATCGCCGACAAGTTCAGCCGTGAAATCGCAACAGCCGACGACGAGGACGCATCCGACAGCGGTGGGGGGCCGGGGGAAGATCGGCGTCTCGACACAAGCTCCTCCTTAACTGGGTTGTCGAGCGCATCGAAAGGAGCCGGAGCCGGAGCCGGAGCGGTTCTCCGTCGTCGGGCCGCAAGTCCTGGTTTGGCTAGTGGCAACAACGACAGCAGAAGCGGGAGCATCAGCAGCCTGACGGCGGCAGCTGGCGACGAGCAGCAGCAGCAGCAGCAGCAGCACGACTTCCTCTACGACCAGCCGATGGCAAAGACGGCAAAGGCAGCCGTGGTCCCGATCAACCACGACATCCGGATCAGAGAGCTCAAAGCGGCCGACTCGAACGGCGAGGAGGATAGCGACGGCGACACGGCCGACTTCCACTCGCGTGCTGCCGGTTCGACAAGCGTGCTGAACTTTGGCGACAGCGGCAGTCACGATACGGTGCCTTGGAGCCAGCAGTCGTGGAGCTTTGGCGCTCTCAGCAGCGGGAAGAACAACAACAATGGCTATGGAAACGGGCGCAACTCGCCCGGCTCGGATCAGGTCGAGGTGGACCAGGTGGAGCTATCGACGTCGGCGACGATGCTCAACGAGGGGGGAGACGAAAACGATGATAGCATGCTCCCGTCGGCTGCATCTTCCCCAAGGTCTACGGCAGCAGCGCCACCACCGCCAGACGTGCTGGCACAGGCCGGCATGGAGGACATCCAGCAGCAGGTGTGGGCGCGCAAGGAGTCGCTGCTGCACCAGGTGGTGCCAGGCAACGACAATGATGATGACGACCAGGACTCGGGCAAGGCGGTGGAGATCCACCTGAACGAGGACGAGACGGCCAGGATGGATGATGAGTAGAGCGTGGGAAACTTTGGGGACTCTCGGGTGGGATTACATGGGAGAGAAATGGGAACTGGGAACCTGACGACTGGGAAAACCGGATATGAAATCGAACGAAGAAGAGGAAATAAAAAAATGAAGAAGGGAATTAAAAGAATAAGAGGATAAGAGAAGACAGGGAGAAGGAGGAGAAGAGAAGAATGGAAGAGCATTTGCACATACTTTCGTCACGGGAGACGAGCAACCTCATTTTTTGTTTGTTTCCTTTTTTATGTTTTTATCCCTGGGCAAAAGGGACGGAGGCTCAATGGAATCAGTTTTACGTCCATTTTCGGGTTCCTTGCTTGTCCTGGGCTGCATGGGGAACTGTACAAACGACGGTGGGCGTGTCGTGAAATTCCAGTGTACAGAGCATCGACATCGTCAGTTTAGGACTTTTGTGGGCATAAGTGGAAAGAAGTTTCCTCTCGGCTAGGCTAGGTTACGACGATCGGGTACATATGAACGTACACACAAAATACGAGATACTGCTTGCTGTCTCGGAAGGGCGTTTTTGCAAGTTTTGTCTGTTTATCTGTTTGTCTGTTTGTCTGTTCAATTTTTCTTTCATCAAAGCATACAATAGTAGTAGGAGAGAAAAAGTTGTGCATTTCAACATAGCACAGCACAGCAGTATCGTAGTATTTCCGACATAGCGTGACGGGGGCCCCTTGCTTGCGTTTGGGCCTCGAGAAAAGGGACAATGTCACGGCGGACGGCCACTGCTCAGACGGCCGCTTGCCCTTACCTCATACTACTATGTATGTATTGTCGTGTATCATGTAGGGTCGTATACATACTCGTAGTATCATACGTCGTAGAAAGCCCGAGAGCTCTGCTCGTACGCGGCTCGACTCGACGACTTGCCCCCTTTCGGTCTGCAGTCTGTTTTGATTCTCACGAGGAAGCCTCCCTTTCTCTTCTCCGGCGAATGCCCTTATGCCAAGCCTGACGCCGACTTGCAGACCGAACTGCAGACCGAAACTGGAGACCAAAACTGCAGACCGAACTGCGGAACGGAGATCGCCTTTCCCCAGGAAAGACGCGGCGTGTCCGGCTCGTCGGGTTCCTGCGCGCGAGACATGCAAGATGCGTTTTGGAAGCTGGGGTTGCCGTCCTGTTTTGTTACTCGTTGCAAAGAGGTAAGCCGCAAAAAAGATGCTATAACTCCGTAGCTTGCTCCTTTCGGAATGACCGGCGGAAATACCGCCCAGGCCGCCTTGGCGGGTGGATCTGTTCGCGGAGCAGGAATGAGGCTTATCTGGCGACCTGTGCGAAGAGCTTGACTTTGAAGAGAGAAAAAGAAATAATTTCGAAAGTAAGGTATGCAGCATGCGAGTAGTATCATGTGTATGATCACATACTGTGTACAAGTAGTAGTATTCATACTCGTATCGTAGTATGTACGAGCACAAGGTCAGTGCAGCCCCAAGAGATATCAGGATGCATCGGTGGTTTTGGATGCAGCCCCTAATACGACCCTTTCGTGCAAGGCCACTGCCGAGCAGCCGAACAAAGGTTACATCGTATTGTGTCGAGTGAGCACGTGGTGTGGTCTCTGGAGCTTTTTTCTCTCTTTTCTCTTTCTTTCTCTTTCTTTTTTTCTGGGTTATCTTTTTCTCTATTTTTTATTTTATTTTATTTTATTTTGCTTTGGGGCCTGTCCTAATAGTGGAGAGATGGCGGGAAATCAAGAGGAAACTATGGGTACGGAGAACAACCACTCCGTCGTTCTCGTACTCTGTAGCCACAGGCAATATTATCTTACGAGCAATCGGAGCAAACCTCCACGTGCCCCTGTCGCTGGAGCAGCCCATTGTCAGGGTGGCTCCCCCGGCGACCTCCTGCATCCGGTCAGCTACTCTCTTATATTTTATTTCCATTATTTTCAGAGGACTAGCCAGCTGCTGCAGACTAAAGCCCCCTGGCAGCGTGCATCGCCCGCCAAGACTACTTGAACATAGTAGGATTTTCGGGCAGCTTTAAAAAGCCTTAGTGGCCCATACATATCTTAGTATCGTGGCCGATCGCGCCCTGTACTTGTCTAATTCGAGCGGACATCAGACGGGATAGTATAGCCTACCATACTATGTAGAAACAAAGGCTGGAGCGTCTTCTACCCGCACACGTAAGGAGTACGAGTACTGCAGGGGGTCTGGGAAAAGGAGTCATGCCGGCTATTACGATATTTGCGAATGATATGTGTATGGCCTCTCTTTGGCCAGCTTATCAGCACCCAAGATAGAAAGCAGGCCTAGTGCGATTCTGTGCCGTCCATCCCCCCATTTTTTTCTTTGCGCGCAAAAGACATCCCTGTTCATGTGGGATGGATGGGATGGATGGGATCGAAGAGGGGAGAAGGAGGAGAAGCAATAAGGGAGAGAGAGGGTAAAGAGGAAAAAGGGAGACAAACAAAAACAATGACTACGAGCACAATACGAGTGCTCTTGCTCGTACTGCGAGCGGTCTCACGCTGTGACACATGAGCCTGCCCGTTTAGGAGGGAGCTGGGAAGGCTAGGCATGGCAGGAACAACCGAGATCGAGTTCAAATGCCAAAAAGAGCAAGAACTTGAGTAATAGTAATACCAAGTTGGCAAACAATTACGGGAGTAAATAAATGTAGTACATAAATACTCGTAGATAAAAAAGAATCGAACAAATGCATACGGCATACGAGCAGGGCCCCACTCGGATGGCCTGGCGATCTTGGGCCCTACATAGTATTGGCGGAGCCGAGGCACATCTGGCAAGTGCCTTCTCGATAAGAGGCTCGCGCAACGCAGCTACTATCTGACGTATACGCAAAGATATAAAGAGTAGAGGCCCCGAAGAACGGTCGTTCTGGCGGATCGCAACCAGGAAGGAGGCTGCCAGGACGGGGGAGGGGCGAGTTTGCCCAGAAAAGGTGAGTGCCGCTGCTCGACGGGGGATTGTGCGATTTATTGCCTTGATAAGGAAGGTCAGCAGCCATTCCTCTTGTGCGCCGCCCAAATATGCAATCGGCTAGACCGTTTGGGGCAACGCTCGCCGTAGTGAAAGAGCGCTGGTTGACGGGAGGCTGACGACGACGACGATCTTAGGGGACGTTGGGTGAACGCGGGCGCTGGTCTCGCTGATCTTTTACGATACGAGTCCTCCGTTCGAGAAGCTCGCCCGAGTGTGACTCTTACAATAACGGCTTGCCTGAAATGGAAGTGGAAGATGGGTACTCCGTACAAAAGTGCTAATAAATATTAACAAATAAATGAATATATAATAAATACTAGAAGAAAGATGAGGTAACAACAAAATAATAAGAGTTTAAATAACAAGTTTAAATAAAAGTTTTCGGCCATACATACGCCGTAGGAGTGCTTGTAGTACTCGTACGGGTAGCTGATCTGTCCGTTTTTGTCTCCATCTTATTATGTAAAGGGTCTCCATTGCCTATCCTCTTATGTACGGAGGTTTGTCTCCCTTTATTGAATCGCGCCTTGTCCCGCCAATCGTATCCCGCCAATGTTACGTGTTATCCCGCCATCTCACTCTCCAGATTGTGCTCCGTAATTTAATTACTCGTACAGGGCGCCGCCTCCGTCTTTTATCCGCTACTCGTGACTATCTTTTCGTCCCACATATTTACCAGTCTCTGGCTGGCCCCCAAGGGAAGTGCTGAGGCCCACCGTACTCCCACTATCTGCGCTAACGGAGCTGGGCGCTGCAAAGTTTCGGCGTAGGCCTTCTATGGACCTTCTCGAAGCCTGTCGCCTGGCCTGGTTTTTTTTTTCCTTTTTCTTTTTTAGCACTAATAATTTTTTTTTCTTTTTTTCCAGCATCCACCCCCTCTCTCTCTCTCACGCACGCACACACACACACACACACACACACACACACACACACACACACACAAAGAAATAATGGCACGAAACAGGCGTTTGTCCCTGCTGCGCCCTCTGACAGCTGTTTTTTCCGTCGCCGTTTTCGCTTGATCGTTGCTGTTGTGTCTGTTATATTATTTGCCAGCTCTGTTCCCTTGCTGCTCCCTCGTCATTTCCCAGGCCGTTTTTGCCTGCAGGTTGGGAACGTGGCAAAGCGCACCCCTTCTCTTGGCCTTTCCCCCCCACCTTGCGCTCCCGCTTGTTCCTTTCCCCTTCTCGAAGCCCGTCTGCCCCAGTAATAATCCCATAGTCGTACTCGCTCGCTCCTTCGTCCTCTCCTTACCTTTTCCACCCCCATTCTTTACTTCACCCATCCCTTCGCTCCTTCCTTCTCCCTCTGCGAAACGACCACATCGTATGCCACCCCTCTCCTGCCGCCTTGTAAAAAAAAAAACCAGACCCCTGACGTTTCTCTACTCCTCGCTCTTTCCCATTGGCCTGTCCCCCATCTCTCACGCCTGCCTCTTCGCTGCAAATTCGCCGCCGTTCCCTTTGTGCTCACATCGCGCTCTTCTCCTCTTGCCAACCTTGACTTTATTTTTTTTTGTTTCAGCTTCGCCGATCGTGGGATTGATTGCCCACCCTCTTCTTTTGTCCCCTCCTCACTACTACACAAGAACTCGATAATACGCCGACCCAAAATAACTGTACGCGCCTGCTCGATAACCTACCGAGCTTCTTCTTCTGGCTTTTTTTATCTTGGTTTTGCTCCCGCGCGCATTCTCTTCTTGTCATACGCTCGGCTTTTAACCTCAATTTGCCTCGGCTCGACTTCCACACGCAGCTCTCGTGATCGCTAGACGGACGCTCTCGCATTTGCGGACTATCAAAAAACAAAAGGTAAGCTCGAAAATATAATTGCTTTTCACGATTTGCTGTGTTGAGTGCTCTGTTCGGAGATCCACACCTTTTGCGTGTGCTTGAAGTCTGGACATTCCACCTTTGGGCTTCCTGTCCGTCTGCTCCCAAACTTCGCCTACCGAGAATGGTGCCATCCCGTCATTACCAGGTTCTAGAACCCGATTCGCGCGATGCCCTCCAATACCAGCGCAACGCCAAGTCGACGACTCACTGGTTACAAGACCAAAACAGCATTGTATGAGAAGACAACGTGGACTGCCACGTGCGTGTGCCCAACGCCAAGGAACTTCATCGACTCGGGCGCTCTCCAGAGACACAACTACTGGCCAGGATATGCCTTGGGATCCAGATGGCCTGCGTCTTACGCTCGCTGGGCAGAACGCGACCGACCAGCGGCACACATCGACGTGGAAACTCTCATTGCTTTCGCGGGCTTCGGTCTGCTGCCCTATTGGCCTCTTTGACTAATCCGTGCCTTTAGCAGCTGCTTCTTTGGTGCTCCTGGATTCGCCCCAACCACTTCCCGACGGCGGCTTGCTGGGATATACTTTTTTTCGCCTCGCCGTTACAAGTCTCCGAAACGGCGCTTTTTCTCCCTTTGGCTTATCTCTCCCTCAGCCTTGCTTCTTCTTGGCCGTCTTTGCCTCTAGTATAGCCACTTGTGTCATGAGAGCTTTCCTCGACGGCGCCCGGTTTTAGATCTTCAACCCTGCTTCCCGGAGTACATCGACCGCCTCGTTATTCTCAACTTGGCCATCTGCACTGGTGATACGCTTTGTGTTTGCCGCCAGGACCAGCAGCTTTCACATCCCGCTATTTGGCCTTTATACATCGCATCCTCACCCACGCTCTGGAACTCGCAAGAAAAACAACCCGTTTCCGTGTAGGACTGGGGGCTGTTGTGTAAGGGGGGTCATTCGGAACCTCGCGCTCGTTTATCGCCGCGCCGCCTGGTGTTTCGGGTTGGCGAATCCCCCCCCTCCTGTCTTCCATTCCTCGAATCAAGATCCTCAGATCCTCGGTATTACGGCTGCCCTTTCTGCTTGACCTAAAAAAAAATCACCTGGCCAGGTCCTCCGTTCCCCGTTCACCCTTTTCTCTTTTTACCTTCCTCTTTTGTGGCAACGGCCAGTCGTCAGGACTGGCCCGCCTCTTTAATCAGCAACAATGGATGCTACCCGCTGTAACGTCATCTACGTCGACAGAATCATTCGCCATGACCGGGTTCACCGTTCTCGGCCCGGATACAGCGCCCAGAAAGACTGGCAAGGGCAGTCGACAGATAGTGTGTCAGTTGGATGGGAATCACGCATCCTGGAGAATAACGTGAAAAAGCTAGCAAGCGTGTTTGGTGATGGTATGTCCCCTATGCAAAGAGTACAGGCTGATCATTTTTACCCGAGGGACCCAAGAGACCCAAGAATGCTAATAGTCGGTTTCTGTTCGTATTCTAGTCCACCTCTGTTCCACGGGCAGTGCCTGTATATCACGATTATTTTATTTGCAAGACGAGTCTATGCTGGACTTGAAGCCCACCATTGTGTTGATCGATACGCCATATGACGAGCGAATACCATTGGAAGACCAGACTCGGTCACGGTCGTCCTCCCCGCATTCAGCGCCTCAAACCGGCATAGACGAAGAATCTTTCTCGCCAGTTGCGGGCGATGTGTACGGCTTACAATTGTTGCAGCGCATAGTCTCTGAAGCTCATCTGCGCAACCTTAGCAAGCTTGTCGTGCCGGTCCCCGTCATTGACTTTCCCGAGTCTAGGGCCAACACCTCCCACGGCTCCGTGGCTCAAGGCTCCGAGCCAGACGTCAACCAACCAATTGAGCCGCAAGCTCCTCGACCAGATCGACCCACAAGCCGACCGCTGTTGAAGAGATGTCTCAAGCTCGGTGCCACCGATGTCCTTCTTAGCCCCATACACTCACAATGCATCACCGGCCTCGAGATCCACGCCTACTGGGCACACAAAAGTGCTGTGCGCGACCAGCAGGTGCTGTCAGAATTTCGGCGCGGACGGAAGCGCTCCTGGGTTGGCATTTCCGACACACGACCGTACGCCTATCTACGGGAATCCATGGTGGCCACCCTGATGAGGAGGATTTGCCAGATGGATGACGCGGCTGAGTTGCCTGTGGAAGCTGTGCGGCTTTGTGTTGCCGCTCGCCGGAAGCCGGTCATAGCGGAAGCAATTGGAAGCTGGCATTTCTCTGCACACGATCTGAACGATGATGAGTTGGTTGAGGCCTCGGCGTTGATGTTCAGACATGCGCTGAACATGCCGGAGCTGGCAGATTTCAGAATCCCAACAGGTAAGGCAGGCACAGGCACGACACTTTTTCTTCTTCTTTTATATATCGCGAGACACTGCGCAGCAGCTGACAGCACTTCGATTGTTCTCTAGACCAGCTGATCTGCTTCCTGATCGCATGTCGGGCAGCGTACAACGCATTTGTTCCGTACCACAACTTCCGTCATGTCGTCGATGTTTTACAGGCCACCTTCAATTTCCTTATTAGCATCGGCGCTATCCCGCCGTACCCAGCAACGCCGCTGCATGAGAAGTCTGCAAGACAGTCGCCGAAGCCAAAATCGCCGATAGCGGCTCTTATCCGGCCATTTGAGGCGCTGACGTTGCTCATCACCGCCATTGGCCACGATGTGGGACATCCGGGCGTAAATAACGGATTTCTCATCGAGCTCAACACGCCATTGGCCCAACTATACAACGACCGGTCCGTTCTGGAGTCGTTCCACTGCGCAGCTTACTCGCAAATTCTGAGGCGGTACTGGCCTGCCGCTTTTGCCGACACAAAATTGCGAAATCTGATGATCAGCTCCATTCTTGCTACAGATATGGGCCTGCATTTCGATTACATGAAGAAGCTCAGGACTGTGCAAGACAAACTTGCTGAAAGCCCGGATACGACCGCTCTCGAGGAGTACACACCTCTGGCCTGCGCGCTCCTGGTGAAGTGTGCCGATATCAGCAACGTGGTATGTATATTCGAAGTCGGACCTTTCACTTTTTTCAGTCTAGGCAATGATTGCTAATTCTGAATCCAGGCACGGAGGCACGATGCTGCTGTCCAGTGGATGCACATACTTTCAGACGAGTTCTCCCGGCAGTCTTCGATGGAGGCTCAGCTCGCTATCAAATCCTCTTTGCTGTCGCAGCCCACAAAGGAGCCGGTGGCACTCTTTCGATCGCAGCTTGGTTTCATGAAGCTGTTTGCTATCCCACTCTTCCAGGAAGTTGCCAACGTCATGCCGGCGATGCAGTACTGTGTGGATGAGCTGGAGATCAACAAAGCCTTTTTCGAGAGGGGCATCGCAGACCAGCTAGTCAATCAATCTCCCGAGCTGGAGAGAGTTACCAACAATGCCGCCTGTCCGCTCACGGTGAACACGGCGAATATTGCTGCAACGGCAAACGTACAAGAGTCAGCCACAGAACGAGATCCAGAGGCACAGCAATTCGGAGAGCCACCAGCACATGTGGACGCCTCCTCCATCGCAACCAAACTAATCGGCCTAGACAGCCTTTACAAGGGTGCAGATGGACCGGGCTCACACTATGATGCTGTAGCGGAGTTTGCAGCAAGCGATCCATTCAACGTGATCGACAACCAGAGCTTTACACCCACGAAGCAGCGCGCGAGCGAGGCCACAGACGGCAGTGCATCTGTTCCCAGCGGCGGCGACTGGGCATCCCAAGCGACAAGCGCGACGACCGGGAAGATGCCACTCTCTCCAAGCACGCAGGGAACGAGCGTCATAAGCCGGGACTCGCTGGACCGGCCGTCAAGCGTGCCGGCTATCTCTATCAGCACTTCGGCTGCCGATGGCATGGCAAAGTCTCTATCCAGTTCGCTGAGCGCCACGCACCTGCCGATCGAAGACGAGGCATCGCTGTCATCAGGTGGGCACAGCAACGGCAACGGCAGCTCCAAGCTACAACCGGAGGGTAGAGGCCTGAAGAAGAAGACGAGCCGATTCAGGCTGAACGCCCTAACCTTCTTCCGACGACACCTCAGCCCGAGCCCGCCTCTCCCTACATCCTGCCCCAACCCCGAAAGCCCAGCATTGTGAAACATGCACAGCCAGTGGCAGCCACACACACCATCTATTATCCTCTTTTCTTCTTGTACCAACAAACATGACATCATGGGGCAGGAGTTATGACACTGACGCATTTCGTCTTTTGAAATTCTTGATTTTATTTTATTTTTCAACACTCACTTTCTCGGGTACTATTTCATTTGTTTTCAGATATGCAGAGGCAGGCATCATGGGATTTGTTGTACGTTTATATGCTGTTCAGGCATTCACCCATGCCCACTATTTACGAAACAGCTTGAGTACGGACGCGCACGGAGAAGGGGGTAACTGCTATATTGCAACGCGGTGGATTCAATATGTAAGCTCTCATTGGGAATGGGTTACACGGGAATTGAAGGCAAAAAACTAAGGAGTAATGGGGTCGGGGCCGGTTAAGGTGGTTTAGGATGACGGCGCCTGGTGCCTTGCCCGTCTGGGTCTCTCCAAAGCTCACCGATATGCTTCTGGAGAGCGGGAGTGGTGCTTTAACAATTTTATACACAATATACAATACACAGTTCATAAAGAGCATGTCCTGATAAGTCCTCTTTGTAGCCACGTGAGCGGGCTAGCTTGTCATAGTCCGCACATCGACAGATAAACGTCGAAGGAGTCTACCAAGAATACTTTCGTACACTACTACATCAGCAGCCTAAAGCTATGACAGGTGTGGTACACATCGCCAAACTATTAACTACTGGGCGAGAACAACGTCCCCTCCCCCGGCCCGAGAGAAGAAGTGGCCGTGTACGTGAATCTGAAGTTTGATGGAGTAGATACCAATAAGAAGCCCAGCAAGCAGGTAACGAGGAATGGAGAAGTAAAAAGAACAAATTAACGCCGTACAATAACAATGTCCATCAATAATTTCGATCCGGCAGAGGCAGCGCGGTCATGGCGTCCACCTCAGTTCTCAATCCACTCGCCGCCAAGCCAGCGGTTGAAGAAGTCCAGGGATGCCTCCGGCTGGTCATATGGCACCATGTGGCCAGCCTCGTAAATGCGAACAAACGAGAAATTGCCCGACGCCTTGACGGTACCGTAGCCAGTCTTCTTGCCGCTGGCATCAGCTTCGGCAGAGCTGTTCGGCAGCTTCAGCGCCTCGGTCGTGGCCTTGTTGAAGGCCTTCTGGCCGGGCCACTCAAGCGCGTCAGCCCACGCGCGGTTGCCCAGCCAGTTGCAGATGTAGTCAGCATCGCCGGCGTAGATGACGACGGGAATCTCGGCCAGCAGATCCGGCACGAGACGGTGGAACGGCTGCATCCAGTCACCCTGGAGCAAGAAGTTCCGGTTGATGTCAAAGTCGCAGCTGTCGTAAGAGTCCACCTCGGCGCCGACAGCCGCCTTTACGTCGTCCTTGTTGAGATACTCGGAGATGTAGCCCAGCTGCGGGTAGCAGAGGTTGCCCGAGTCCTTGCAGGGGCCACGGATATCGTAGACGTTCTGGCCGGTGTTCTGGTACGGGCCGATCATAGCATTGTTGCAGTAGATGGACGCAGGCACGCAGCTCCACACGCTCTTGGAGCTATAGCAGTTGCTGATGAGCGACTGGCAGCGCGGGAGCGAGTTGTCCATCGCCTCGCATTGCGACTCGTCCAGCACGGCCGGCCAGCCGCCCTCGCCGCAGGCCATGGGCCGGTACTGCTCGTACTGGGTGTAGGGGTCAGTCAAGCCGTTGCCAATGAGCACGGACTTAAGGTTGATGTTGCGGTCCTTGTGCGCCAGAATCTCGTGGGCAAAGACGGGAATGTAGTGGCCCGCATACGACTCGCCGGCAATATGGAAGTCCTGGTGGGCATATTGGGGGAACTGCTTGAAGAAGAGGGTGAGGAGGGCATATACATCCTTGCCGGCAGCAACGGTGTTGCTGACAGACGTGCCCGAGTAGGAGTATCCCACGTTGACGGGCTGGTCGAGGAAGATAACGGAAGCGTTGGCGTTCCAAGAGTAGGGGTTGTTGACAACCTTGATGTTCTCGTCAATGGCCGAGGGGCCGAGCTCGAAGAAAAGGCCTGTCAGCGAGGAGCAGCCCGGCCCACCGTTCAGCCAGAGGACCACCGGGTCGTTCTTGGGGTCGTTCCGGGACTCGAAGAACCCTGATTAATTCAGAGTTAGCGGGAGGGCAAAAAAAGACACGAAAAGCCCGGTATCGCCAACATACAGTAGAACAGATGCTTGTCGTTTTCATTGTCGTCCAAGTAGCCGCTGTACTGCTTGACCTTGTCGATGCCGAGCTTGGACGGGTCCACAGCCTTTACACGCAGGTCATAGGCATTCATGTTGTCACTGTCCTCGTAGCCAGGGACAGCTGCTGTGAGGGCAGCCGGGACATCAGAGCCCTTGACGATATAGTCCCAGTGGCTATCGGGGCGACGATTGTGCTTCTTTGGGTTCGAGAAGAGGGTGGCCTTCTCGAAGGCGTCAGGCACCAGCTTCCGGACATCCTCCCAGAGAGCCTCGGCATCGGGAGTCAGGCCCTTAAGGATGTTCTGGAGCGAAGAGAACATGTCAGACGAGCTAGAAGGAACAGACTCGTCGACGGTGACGAGCTTCTCAGCACCTCCAAGCACTTGCTGCTGGCCTCCTGGCGGAGATAGCAGCGAGGCCGAAGCGGCGCCCACAAGGACGGCCGAGGCGGCAATGCGCATGATGACACAAGTTCTTGGGTGAAACAAAGTGTTGGGAGGGGGGAAATGGATTTGACAACGAGACAGGAACAAAGTGAAGAGGAATGACAAGATTGATAGAAGGAAGAAGGGGGATGAGAGCTTGTCAGAAAGAAGATAATAGAAGTAGTGAGGGAAAAGAGGGCGCTGATGTCAAGCCGGGCAGGAACCGTCCGAGCAACAGGCAGCTTACGCCTGCCTCGCCCAGGCAACACCACTGTCATAGCTTCCCATTTGTAGCTAGACTGCCCCACTGTTTCAGTACCCTTTTGGCTCGGAACAGAGATAAGACCCTGTTTAACTGAATAAAACCACATAATAGCCGCCACCTTGGCCCGCCTACGAGTACTCCACCGCACTTGCAGTAATCCGCATTCCCCAGGCGGCATCCGCATCCGGGAAGCGACGAGCAGAAGCTTTCTTCGATTAGGGTACGACTACGATGAACAACATATCTCAACTATCTCTAGCTCTATCTTTCCTCACTCTCGGTTGAGAATTGTGGCCCGTAATGTGCGAATGTCGAATCTTCTACTTCCGGCGTTCTTTGCTGCTGTCAGTTGAGACACTACTCGTACCCGTACTAGCTCACAGTGCTCAAACGGTCTTTGAGACGTGGACACGAGACTGCTGTTGCGTCATGCAAGCAAGCCTCATTCAGCCAGCGTGCACTTGTCGCTAAAGCGGTCATGTGAACTCATCCGAAACCCACTGGCCAGCGATTTGCCTCCAGGCGGACACACCGCCGCCAGCACACTTTCTCGCTGGGTACTTTGTGATCTATACTCGTACACCTACGTCGTATCGTCATATGTACCCAGTATGCATCTCAAGTCCTTGTTCTTCAGGCCTTATACCTAGCAATCTGTAGGCCATCAGAAACCACTTGCACGTGACTATGCGCCCATCAGTTTCGACCAGCACCGGCTATGCTTGTTTCATTAATCGCTCCGTGTGTGATATAGCTTGCACTGTCCTCCTTTTCTCCTGTCCACCGAGACAAGCCAAGAGTCTTATAGACAATCTACGGCGAGATCTCGAAGTCGATTGTGCTTGTCTATAGGTAGAAGAAGCCGACTTACAGATCTAATGCAGCTGATCGACGAGACAGACGTGCAGGTCTGACATTCAAACAGTATGCCTCTAGCCTGAATTCTAAGATATGATAGCACTGCATCATAATGAGGGGCAGTCGAGTCATAGGCTGCATTAGTAAGATTTGTTCGTGGACCTGAATGTGGCAATACTTTTTTTTGCACGGTTTTTTTTAGGTGTACAAGTACTATATTGTAGGAATCCTTTCTTTTTGCTCTGCAATAGAGCAGCCTCGTCATTGTGCGAGAAACCGAGAATCGGTTACCGTTCTGAATATAGAAGCACACACAATCCAATACAACTTCTTCCCAACAATGTCGCGCAACATCAACCAGCCGTCAACACAGATCAAGCTGACCAACGTGTCGCTGGTGCGCCTCAAGAAGGGCAAGAAGCGGTTTGAGATCGCTTGCTATAAGAACAAGGTGCTCGAGTGGCGCTCGGGCATCGAGACCGACCTGGACAATGTCCTCCAGATCCCCAACGTCTTCCTCAACGTCTCCAAGGGCCAGAGCGCCCCGACGGCCGAGTTGACAAAGGCCTTTGGGTCCGATGCCACCACCGAGTCTGTCGTGCTCGAGATCCTGCGCAAGGGCGAACTGCAGGTCGGCGACAAAGAACGAGCGGCCCAGCTGGAGCGAGTGCATCACGAGGTGGTCGACCTGGTAGCTGGGAAGCTGGTGGACCCGCGAACGAGGCGGGTCTACACGACTGGCATGATCGAAAAGGCGCTGGACATGATCAGCACCCAGGCCCATCAGCAGCAGCCGAATCAGCCGAATCAGCCGAATCAGCCGCACCATCCGCACCAGCCGCACCATCCACACCAGCCCAACCATGAGAGTGACACTGCAACCAGCGAGGGCCCTTCGCCAGCACCGTCAGCGGCGCCCAAGCCCCCCATGTGGACAGGCGTCACCACAGCCAAGAGCGCCAAGTCGCAGGCGCTGGATGCCATGAAGGCCCTCGTCGCCCTCCAGCCGATCCCCGTCATGCGCGCCCGCATGCGCCTGCGGGTCAGCTGCACGACCAGCGTGCTCAAGCAGTCGGTCAAGGCCGCAGCCGGCGGGGCATCCTCGGCTGGAGCAGCCGGTTCTCAGCCCTCCTCGGGAGGTGGTGGTGCAAAGGGCGGTGCAAAGGGTGGCGCAAAGGGCGGCGGGAAAAAGGGCCGCTCCGCTGAGTCCTCGACTTCCACGCCCGCATCCAAGGGTGCCGCTACGACGAGCGGCCACGGCCACGGCCACGGCCACGGCCACGACGACGACGACGACGGTGAAGATGATAGCCATCACAAGGCAGCTTCCACGGTCAAGGACCGCATCCTCGGATATATCGAGCAGGTGGAGAGCCAGGACGTCGTCGGGTCGACCTGGGAGGTTGTCGGCTTCGTCGAGCCAGGAGCCTACAAGACCCTCTCCGACTTTGTCGGCAACGAGACGCGGGGCCAAGGCCGTGTCGAGGTCTTGGACGTGGCGGTGACGCACGACGACTGAGCGAACAGGTTCAGTGAGCAAAGGTGCTCTGTGAAGCTGCTGTGCCTGATTTCCCTTTGTGCTTTTTTTTCCGCGTTGTCTGCGTCCTGTCTTTCCTCGTCTTTGCGATTTGTTGGCCTTGGGAATTTCGTTGCTGCATAGCTTCGGCGTCAATGGTAAAAAGGGACTTGTCTAATGAAGCACATGTACAGCTCGGAAATCGATACGTGTGATGGGATAGAGGTCGGTGAAAAAACAAGAATAAATGTTCGATTTCCATAACAGGCAACTTAACTAGCTCACATATCATGTCCACCATACAACTGGGCCAGCTCGTCAGTTTCGACTTTTTTTTCAATTGATTTTCATCTTTTTTATTCTCAGCAAGCCCCGGTAGGCAGGTTGCTACGGTTCAAGCCTCGAGATCACCGTCTCCTTTACTCCGTCCTCTTGATGTGAGGAGGGCCACGCAAAGAAGGCACCAACAGCAGCATAAAAAGGAAAAAACGAGGTAAAAATATATGTCCCGGCCATGTAGTCCCACATGAAAAACCCACCCCCGTTGTCCGCTGTTTTTTTTGTGGCACACTTTTTTTGTCCTCCACCGTGTTCCTGTCATTCTTTAGCCACCCTTCTTCTTGGACACACCGACAGTCCGGCCGCGACGACCGGTCGTCTTGGTGTGCTGGCCGCGCACGCGCAGGCCCCAGTAGTGACGGAGACCACGGTGAGAGCGAATCTTCTTGAGGCGCTCGAGATCCTCACGGAGCTTGGAGTCGACACCGTTGGCCAGGATCTGGGTGTCCTTGCCGTCGACGATATCACGCTGACGGTTAAGGAACCACTGCATAGGACTATTAGTAGGTAGATCTCAATCGACCAGAATTCGTCTAGTCACGGCATGAAAAGAACAAGATTAAAGCACAAATCGAACGTACCGAGGGGATCTTGTACTGCGTGGGGGACTGGAGGATGCTGACTATCCGCTCCAGCTGCTCAGCGGTGAGCTCACCAGCACTATCAGAAAGAGTCAGTTAAATCCGTTCCCATCGAATGCTCTCAGCCCTAATAGCCCGCGAGGCTGGCTGAGGACTCTGAACGTACCGGAGGTTCAGGTCGATATCGGCCTTCTTGGCAACGATGTTGGCATAGCGGCGACCGCAACCCTTGACCTTGGTCAGGGCGTCTATAATCTAGTGTCAGTCCTTCTGCGTCCACTTTGGCATAACACACCCGATTGAGTGCGACAAGTAGGTTCGGGAGCGGTGCTACTAACAGACGACCTTCTGCTTGCCATCGATGTTGGTGTTCAGCAGACGGATAATCTATTCCCCCAAAGTTAGCCTGTCGGTCCTCTTCGATCCCACTATCACTTGGTTCTATGTCGCGACAGAACGGCAATCGAAATCGATATTCGCATCGTCGGTATGTCTGGAAGAGCGGCGACAGCTCTAAGAGGAATGGGTAAACGTACAAACTGGAAGTTGTCTAAATTGCCAAGTTAGTATGGATTTCGACGTCGCCCTTGAGGACCGTTTCCAACCCGTATGCCTTATCAAAGGCAGACAGGAAAATTTCATTTAAGCAATGGGAATATATACGCACTCTTTTCTCCTGAAACAAGAGACATGGTGGGCAACGTCTTCGTCTGTCGACGGTGATGCTGCTCTACCTTAGATGGTTGAAGGAAAAGAAGGTAAGAGGAATCTATCGTGTGCCAATCTTTAATTTTTCACGAAAATTTACCAGACTAGTGGAGGAGGGCACAGCGTGGGAGGGTAATTGTGGTCCCGGAAAATAGTAATTGCTTAGCGCTAGGGCAAGACTGACAGTCACGTGGGATAGCTGCCATATATCACGTGATTCTACACACATCTGCTCTGCGACTTCAGGCCAGTGTTCCGCACCAATACAGCGCAAAGTGGATACCATAGCGCACAGCTCTCCACGACGTACAATGTCGTTCATTGCGGAAGCTTCTGAAAATCAATCCGACTACCTCATTGAGAGCTTAGTAAAAAGTAAATCGATTTCACCGCAATATTGTTCTGTCTGCCACTGCATTGAGCAGTTTGAAGCTTATAAGTTACGGCTGCTGACTTGGTGTAGGCTACCATCAAACGTCACAGCTTCAGTCCGCAGATTACCGTGATCCTTGTAAGATAGCATGTCTGATTGTGCTTGACTTGTTTTATATATTTTATGCCCATTACTACTATTTCTTCCATGCGCTTGCCATTAGGCACCTAAAGAATACATGTGCATCTTGTCGTTCTGTGTGTAGAGAATATTGCCAGACGAGGGCTGGAGATATACTCTAATTCGGGAAAAAACACTATTAAGAGAATAGGGGGTTTTTAGACCTAGGAACGCCTTTAAGGATAATGTGGTATAAAGAATACGTCAAAACATAACGAAACGTGTCTAAATTACAAAGAGAACATTCTCATCTCAAGATTGAAGCGCGCAGTTTAAGAGGCGTTTCAGGAAAGTTTAGGCAGTAGCCGCACTTGGGACAGGGACTATCTGCACGCCAACTCCATTACTTGAAGATGATGTAGCCGCCGCCTCTGCCGCCTCTGCTACTGCTGCCGAAGAGGTTGCGGCAGCAGGTGCAGCTGACGACTCCGCGGCCGACGACTCCGCGGCTGCGACTGTTGAAGGTGCGGCTGATATGGCAGCAGCGTTTGTGGAGACAGAGACAGAAGAGACGGAAGAGACTGCAGCTGCTGCAGTTGCGGACGCAATGGAACTACTGGAGGATTCTGTGGCGGCAGCACCAGAGGCAGAGGCAGAGCTGGCGCCTGCAACGCCGAACAGGGCGGCAACGGCGGAGTTGAGGCTGGAGGGCGCCCCCAGCGACAGCCCGCCGAGCAGTTGAGCGGCGATCTGTTCGGCTTGCAGCACGGACGACTGCAGGTTAAAGAGCGTAGAGGCGCTTTCAAGCACGACACAATCTTGGCTGAACTGGTTGACGTCCTCAACTAGGAGGTTGGCCTGGTTTGGCAAGATAATAGCGGCCGGGTCAGAAACTACCTGGGCACTGTCGGAAAGGCTGGGCGCTTGGGAACCATATGGCAGGATGATGCTCTGGTTGAACTGGCCAAAGGGGTTGTTCGGGTCGAAAGACGCCACCTGACCCGATGACGACGAGTTTCCGGTACTGCTGGCGACGGTAGTGTTGGCGAACGTCGCTGCGTTTGCGGCAGCAGAGGCAGCAGCAGCCGTGGCCGAAGCAGCGGCATCAGACACGACAGAAGCTGCCACCTCGGACGGCAGTGCCGATGCGGCTGCACCCAAAATGCCAGACAGATCTAGGCTCGGCGTTGGCAACCCGATGGTCATGGGGCTGGCGGCAGTCAGCATGACGACGACGGTGCTCTGGGCATTGCCGTGGTCAGCAAGCTGCTGGTTGACCATGTAGCGTTTATTGGGGGACGCCGCATTGCGAACATCAATAACTTCGGTGATGCTGACGATGACAGTGTTCTGGAGGAGTGTGAGCATGACATCCATATATATACACACACTCGTTTTCTGGAGGGTGGGAGTTCTAAAGACGTACCACCTCTGAAAATTTTGCAAGGAAATGGTTAACGCGAATGTTGTTCTTGATGATCTCGATTTCCTGGACGAGGGCTAGTTGGGCTTGTATCAGAGCCGAGAACTCCTGCTCGGCAATCAAGGCCAGCTCGCTGATGAGTTCCAAGTTTTCCTGGACAACAATGACTGTAGGCTCAATGATTGTCTGCTCGATGATGATGATGTTCCCATTGTTCTTATTGTTGTTGTTGTTGTTGTTGTTGTTGTTGTTATTGTTATTGTTGCCATTCTTGTTGCCATTGTTATTTCCCCTAGCTTTGAAGGCACGGCGCGGAACATTACGGCTAAGAGCAACATGCCTCCGGTCCATAGGAGTAGGTGCTATTAATTTGTAAGTTGGGACCAAGACCCCAAATCAAAGATAGATGATGCTTACCAGCAGTAGCCAGAGAGCTGAGGCCAGCCAGGGCCAGCACGGCGTTTGAAAAATGCATGTTAGGTATATAGTGAAAGAGATTAAAGTAATGAAGACGTAAAAAGGAGTGGCCAAGGCACCCGATTTGGTGATATTGTATGAATGTCTCCGTCAAGGATAGAAAAAAAAAAGCTAGAATTAAACAGACAACAGCCCGCGAAGTCGATACGGCGAGGAAATGGATGGCAGCCGCTAGGGCGCTCTGTATATAAGAAGAAAAAGAGGGAAGTAGGCGAAACGAAACGGAGATGCAGATGAATAAGAGGGCATCATAGAAGACCTAAAACGAGAGGGTGATCACTGATATATAGATGATTTTCACTCACGATCGACGACTATCAAGACGCTCACATGTTCTTGCTCTTGCTGCACGCCCCCGACCCTATGGCCTCTCTGCTCTCTCCCTCTCGTCTTGGGTGTCTAGTGTGGCTGTAACCTCTTGGCATACAGGCATTGTATTGCCACCGAGACTCAGGCGGCGCCGGAGAGAAAACGAGAAACGGGGCCGAGGAGGGGGAAAGCCTTCAGAAAGTGAGAATTGTGCTTGACGGTGCTTCATATGACGTCATGAGTATGATAAAACAAGCATTGTCCAGTTACGGAAACTGTAGCCAAGAGGGGTGTCCTATGCTAAGCTTCACTAGCAGGGGGAGGGCCTAGAAAGCTAATGGGCCGACGGAGCTTAAACTGCCATCGGATAACTTGTCTCCTTTTCAATGCGATGCCAAGACCATAGCAACAAGAGCCTGGCTTCCGCGACAGCTGCCATCCAAGATCTGTAAGTTGGGTCTGTTCCCACTCAGTTTGGAGAGCCAATGAAAAGCAATATCGGCAGTTGCCGCACAGAGCCTCAGCCAGCCCCCCTAGCACAGTTTCTAAAACACGCCCTGTTTTGCCTCGGATGCGGCATCCTACCGTTAATGCAACTGCCAGATAGGAATGTTTTCTGTCGACAAAAATTTGGAATAGAGTGTGTAAGACCACGAGGCGTCCGAAAATGCGTTCACTTGGGCGTTGCTTGGTGTATTTTGTTTGCAACCCTAGAGTGAAAATTATTGCATTAAACGCTCCTGCTCAAGGCGACACCAGCAGTTGTCCTCGTTGTTGCTGTGCCAAAAAAGCACTGGCTTGTCCAGTTGAGTGCGTCTTGGTGATGGGGAATTTTCTGAGCTCAAACGTCGCCACTTGAACTGCATGGCTCGGCCAGAACGGCTTCCCCCGTGATAGCTATGTCTAGTGTTTCGAACTTTTTTTCCCACCAGCCCGCATTCCGTCGGCAACGTCGTACGTAACAAGCAGAACTCAGCCACTGCGACCTGTCGCAGGATGCACGATGGTCAGATGGCAGACCGGGCGAGACGAGATCCGGGGAGAATAGACTTAAAACTGAAACGACGGAAGGAGGCCGTTGACACGAACAAACAGAGCCGCTCTTTGGCCTTGGCCGTCTGTGCTAGTTTAAGCTTTGTTTAGTGGATACCACCAACGAGTTCATGCGGGAAAATTGACATCGCCAGCACTGACCTAGACACAAAAAGCGTATGGCTTATCGCTGGGCAAAGAAGACATCATCCGTTATGGCCAACGCATGCCTCAGCTCATTCTCATAGAGCCAAGGGCAACGAAAAAGCTCTATTGGTCGCTTGGATGCTGTTGTCATTCGGTACCTTTTACCCCCATGATAAGGGCGAAATAAACCTGTTGCCTTGTCGCAGAGTGCGTGGATGAAGGATTGGCAGGTCCGAGCTGCAACCTACATCAGGCGATCTCCAGACACCGAAAATTGCGACAGACACCATTATAACAGATACGAGCCCTATCTCTGTCTCTGCTAGTACTTTTGTGTTTGTGTGTAGGAGACGACTATATGCTAAATTGATATTTCCTGGGAAATGGGAAGAAGTATCTGAACAAACTGTAAATGTATGTAGAGGAAGGAGCAAAAACGATTCAAGGAAAGCATCACCCAGCTTTTGCAGGCAGACTGAAATAAGTTGACTATTCAAGAGCTCCAGCCGATGGCACACGATCTACATGTAAACATATGGAGTAGGGTCATCTCATTTTCGGCATCGTCCTTATATTCATGAACTGACCTGCTGCTGGACAAAGGAGACAAAAGCATAACGCCAGCATCCGGATAACAAGTTATGCCACATTGGAGATCCGGCCGTTTATCGTCCCATTTAAAGCTCCGCATATGATGTTCAATTTCTTGATCTCTCTCCCACGTCCGTTATTCAATTGGCACATTCGTGGATCCTCTGATTATCCCTTCGTCCCGCCTTCTAAACGCACCCGTCAGGTCTAGCGGTCCCTCCAGTTGGCTACGCACCACCACCACACTGATCTCCTCATAATCGTATCGCAACTGGGGCACTGGTGACCACGAGATTTCCGCACAGGTCTCACCTCGCACATCGTTCTCCTCATCGTCGACGTCGTCGGTGTTGCTGCGCCCCACCAACTGCTGCCGCAGTTCCACGATATACGGCTGCAGCACGTCCCGGTAGTACACGAGGGAGTCCAGACGTGCTGGAGGTTTTGGCTTTGTCCAACGGGAAAAAGCGTCAATGGCTTGTGCATTGGCTGCGGTAACAGTACTAAACGAGCCCTCGCAGACTGGCACAAAGTGAGTGCCAAGGGAGGAAGATCTGGTTGGGAAGGCGGAAGTTACCGGTGCTGCAGCAATAGTGGTTTGAAGAATCTTGCCACTGGTCGTAGCGCTGACGGAGTTCGAATCGGGTTTCCTGCTTTCCACCTCAGCTTCCTGACCATCGTCGACTTGCTTTTCAGGCTGGTCCTGGGTTGGCGTCTGACCGTTCTCACTGCTGGAGTCGTCCTCCAACGTATCGCCATCGTCGCTTTCGTCGTCTGCGTCCTCGTTGTCATATTCTTCTCCATCCCCTTCCCTCGTAATCTCACCCTCCCCAACACGTTCCTCCTCATCATATTCGTAGACCACATAGTCCCCGTCCCGTCCGTCCAATGGCTTACGTAGGAACACAAACACGTCGTACCGCGGTAGAAGCACTAGATCCCGGTACTCGGACGTCATCGACCGTTCGCTGTATTCGGCGGGGTCTATGTTCCCAAACTGTTGCGTTTCCCGTTCCACGTACACAAACACAACTTCGCCGTTCTTGTAGTGCACCCGCCCAAAGAACATGCCGTCACGCTCCGCATCCTGTTGCCCGTAGTCTAGCTCAATCCGCGTTACTGATGGCCCAGCCCGAGGCATCAATTTCGCCGCGTGCTGGTTAGCCTCATTTTTGTCTGAAAACGTCTTTCCACGGACAATCTTTCCCATGAGGTTACCATCAAAGGATGGCGGCAGGCGCGGAGTTCGGAAGACAGTGTACTGGATGACGATGCGGTCTTTTTCGAGCGGCGGCGGACGATTGCGTGCGGACGAGGTTACTATTGGCGAGCACGTATTTGTTGCTGCTTGACTGTGTTCTTCGACACGGGATGGTCGTAAGTCAAGACTGAAATCAGTGGCTTCTTTCCTTTGATCGTCACTCGGTGAAAATCCATCCGTTCGCAGCCTCTTTGCAGCCTGCTCAACCCGGCTCTCTTCTGCTAGCCTCCTTTTCGGATGTTTTTTAGACACCTTGCGAGAATTTCTTGCAGCCTGCCGTAGTTGAGTAGGTTCTGGAAGTTGAGACTTGATCGTTGTGCTAGGCTTGGGTTGGATGTGCCGCGACTGAAGGCTTTTGAAAAGGGATATGTCGTCCTGTATTGCAGGAGAAGGGCAGGAAAGCGAAGATACAGATGTTACTTCCGCAGTTGCTTCTGGTGAGATATTGGCACTTGCCTTCCACGCTTTTAAGCTTGCAGGTATCCTGAATGTCGTGGGACCGTGCTCGTGGAGCTGTGGTGTCACAGTAGTTGACGGATATGGCTTTGGACGTGTTGCGTTGATTGGTGATGGACTGCTGTGAGAGCCTTTATTGCCATCGATGCTCCTGAGATCTGTGCTATCATTATCTGATGCTGTTTCCGATACACCATCCTCGGTCTGTTTGTCAGAAATGTCAATCACATGCTCTATTTTCTCCTCTAGGCTGTCATAACAGCCACTTGGTGTTTTTCCTCTGCCTCTAGTTGGTGCCGTGGTCTCCTCTGCAGAGGTTAAAATACGGGGCTTTCCCTCTCTTCCTTTTAGTTGCTCATCTTCCAAACCCCCTATTCGATGATCAGGCGTACTTGACTTTGTTGACCTCGTCTCCTGGGGTTTAAAAAAATTTCCTGTAGCCAATTGAAGCGCATTATCGTCGCTTTCTTCGTCGCTGTCTATTAGATTAATAAATCGGATCGCTGACCGTAGCTGAGGCTGAGTTGGCTTCGGCGGGCTCAATGGTGAGGCAGAAGGGACTCTTTTGAAAATAGTCGGCAAGTGGCTGATGGCTTCGAATATGTCTTGCGGACTCGAATCAGATGAAGTGGAAGTCCCAGCTTGTGCAGTGCGGTCATTGCTATCAGCCGAGCTGCTGTTTGTAGTTGTGGGAAGAGTAGGTTTACTCGCCGTCGGAGGTACTTCATTTGTAACACTGGTTTTGCTCTGCTGGCTCCATCTTGCCGCAGTGGTGCTATTTATCTTTAGAGAGAAGTCGAGTGATGA
Source organism: Leptographium procerum (assembly GCA_000806385.1). Taxonomy (NCBI): domain Eukaryota; kingdom Fungi; phylum Ascomycota; class Sordariomycetes; order Ophiostomatales; family Ophiostomataceae; genus Leptographium; species Leptographium procerum. The sequence goes on along the minus strand of JRUC01000081.1, from coordinate 17,188 downwards.
AGGCGAAGATGAAACGGAGGATAGGCCCTTCGACCGATTGAAGAGACGGTCTATGAATCCACGACCGTTGCTCGGTTCAATCCGCGGTGAGAGCGGATTTTGGCCTAGTTCTACGGAAGATGAGGCTCGTCTAGAGAAAGAGGTTCTGTGGCCACCGCCTCTGTTGATGCTGTCGATTTCATAACCACCGTACTTGCCGTCTCTTTGCACAGATTTCACACTTTGCTTCTCCTTTGCTATCCTTGACATCAAAGACAAGAGACTGTTTGGTGCACTGGGCCTGCCATTTCCTTCGGTATTGCCCCTCTGGTCATCACTTTCAGTTCTGATAGAACCGACGCCATTATTGCCGATATCTGCACTCGAGATAGACGTATTGTCAATGGACTGCATAGTTCAAGGGCGTCTCATCACGATGTCATATTAGACTCACCAAGTAGGCTTGACATTCTCGTAGCTCGGCTGTCATCAGTTCTGGTAGACTCTCTCCATGGAAAGGGAAATGGCCTCGTGCTAGATGTACTAGACGAACTCATGATTGCTTGGTCCAGTGCATAAGTTGTTGTAAACCTGAAATTTAGTATGCGATATATAAAGCTTGACGTGCTAGTAATAAATCTAAACAGAAATTTGAAGAAGTTCTTCGGATCCAAAGAGCTCGAGTGAGATGGGAATCGCTGGGATAGAAAAGTATTTGACCCCGCTGTGACATGGTCGTGCAGTGAGTAGCGAGTTGTTTATATTATCGCCTTAGACAGGAAGATAATAAAGCTAGGAATCCTGACTGGAAGGTGATTGAAAAGCGATTTTTATGCTCTTTGCCTTATGGCAGAAAGATATTACCGAGGTTACAATTGTATTTTATCAGACAAGATATTATAGATCTAACGAGCCAAGGAAAGAGCGAAAGAAACCATATAATAAAGGAAAGCACGACCGAAGAAAGAGAACGCCGCTTGATGCTCATTCGGCAATGCCATCCCATCCGTATTTCATTTTCAATTTCAACACCGCCCCTTTACGTACTCAACTCTTCTTTTTCATCACCGTTTCGACTTGAACGTCCGCAGTGGATTCACTTTCCGGCCCTTGCTGAGCGCACTCCGGCCTCCCTTGGCAAAGTATTTGGACCTCCTCTTGTCGTTCTTTTTGCCGTCCTTCCGCCGCAGCGGGACGAATCCCACCTCAGATGCTGTCAGTGCTTTCTTCCCGTCACGTGGAAGTAGGTAATCTGGCACGTGCTTCAGGTGAGGCTGCGCCCGCAGTGTCCGCAACTCATGGTCGTGACGCGCCAAGTGTTGCAACTCTCCTGGGTTTTCCTCAAAGTGGCGCTTTAGCTTTTCACTCTTCAGCAGCTCCTGTCGGATCTCCCTCGTCCGCGCTTCGCGCACGGCAACCTTGGTCACCGATCGCAGTGCATCGTTCATGCGGTACCGGAAAGCCTCCACTTGCTTCATGTCGAAGTCGTACGGCTTGACCTCCTTGCCCACTTTAGCCTGCTGCCGTACTATGCGTGCTAGAACCTTCTCGTCCTTCTCTGCCGTCTCCACCGTCGTTGGGATGTGCTTGCGGTACAAGGCTGATGGTACCACAAACGACAGCGCCATGCCCGTCTGGCCTGCCCGAGCTGTGCGGCCGATCCTGTGCGTGTACGACTTGGACGAAGTGGGTAGGTCAAAGTTGATCACGGCGCGCACATTCTTGAAGTCAATGCCTCGCGACACGCCAAACTCGCGGTCCCGTTTAACCGCGGTCTTGCGCTTTTTCTTCGGCTGCGCCTCTGCGCCCTTGCCTCCTTTTGCTCCCACCTGTTCGTCTGCCTGGTCCTCGTCTCCCAAAAGCTCGTGTTCATCCGAGGCAATAATGATGTCGTACAGATTGCGGTTAAACTCTTCGATACAGTGTATCCGCGAGTTGACGGGAAGCTCCGAATTCAAGATGCAGCTGCGGATGCCGAACTGCTCGAAGAAGAGCTTCAGGCGGTAGCAGCGGTCAACATCAGACACAAACACGAGGCATTTCCCAGTAACTAGCTTGAGCTTGAAAATGATGTATGCCAGCAGGAACTTTTCGTCTTCGGCACATCTGAGGTGAGTGGATTAGCATCAAGACACAACCAACAGTACGCAAACGTATGTCGATTCTTAGGCATATACTGACCTCACGACGTATTGTGTGACACCCTCGCCTTCAGCTTCTCGCTCTTCGAGGTTCAGCAGAGTTGGGTTTCGACAGAGCATGCCCTTGAGAGTGTCTACTTCGGTGGTCAAAGTGGCGCTCATTAGAACTGTCTGGATTCCTTTCGGAAGCGATCCCGCAATATGCTCCAGATCCTCGCTGTAGCCGTATGACAATACAAGGTCGGCCTCGTCAAGGACAAGATTCGTCAGCTTGTCGAGCGTCATAAATGCGGAGCTGACGGCGTGCCACGCTCTCGATGGGGTTGAGACAACAATGTCGGGCATGTTTGACAACAGTGACCGTAGAACGGCATCTGAGACTTTGTCCGTGAGTTTGACGGCGGCAACATCTTTAGCACAGAACGCTGAGAATTGCCCTATGCTTTTGAACACCTGGTCTGCCAATTCACGTGTGGGCACGAGTATGAGAGCGGAAGTAAATGCGGTTGTGTCAGTCTAGACAGTAGATGAAGGGTTAGCTGTTTGCAGATCTGATACACTTTGTTGCGGCTTGTCCTACTTGTTTTCGTTTCAAGATAGCCTGAAGGACGGGAAGCAGATAGGCTGCCGTCTTGCCCGATCCCGTCTTTGCCTTGGCCAGTAAATCTTGGCCATTCAGTGCCAGTGGAATAGCCTTTCTCTGAACGAGGGTTGGTTTCTCAAAGCTCTGCTGGGCGACAGCCTGGACAAGGCGTGAGTCGAGGCCAAGGTCAGCAAAAGACGTTTCTCTTCCGGTCACATCGTCTTCGACGGCATTTTGCGAAGGGTTGGCATGTTCTGGAATAGTTTCGTTGGTTTCCTTGTCGGTCGCAGCAGGACTGTTATGTTCGTCGAGTTTCCGCTTCATTTTGCCCTGCACTTAATGATTCTGGTGCTTTGGTTGGGAATGGAATAGGTGGACTTTGCCGATGAAGACTTTTTGACGGTCGGGCCCCTCAAAAAACGAGAAAAAAAAAGTTATCGCAGCTCTTATCTTCTTATCGTAATCAGGCGCGATTGGAAGGATATTCTGCCTTAGGCAGCAAAAAATCGCATCGTCTGCGTAGTCATCAGAAAAAGAAAATAAACACCGAAAACTACCAACACCAAATCAACAAGAACCACCCATGGTTTCAGAAAAAGAGGGCGATGTTCAGCTGAGTTTTGATCCTAATCACCACTGGATGGCGTAATGTTTATTTCTCGTATTACGCACTCGTGCAGCAGCTTGCCTCAGCCTAAACCGTTTTAAACATCTACTGCAGCATGACAAATCGTCCATTGTTTGGTTTCGTGCTACCTGAGCTGCATGTGTCCGCGAGAGACCTTGCGCTCTCTAATAGCACCTACATACACAAGTACGAGTAGGTGCAGATCGGGCTATGCGCTCGTCCGATGTGAGCGTACTACAAGCACGGGGAGTACTCGTACACAAACGAGCACTCGTGCAGTTTGGTTGCTCTGGCATCAAACGGCGAAAATCCTGCATGAATGACAGGGGTGGAGAAATCTAACTCTTAGCCGCATATTCTGGACGGAGGATCAAGGGGAAAAGCTTTATGAAGATTAGAAGCGTATATTTTGTTTTGTTCTTCTCGTAGTCCTCAAGCCGTTTTTAGCCACGGCAACGAAAAAAAAACAAATGGGTTCTAGATCGTAAGATTTCTCTACCGTATTATTTTACACAGGCTAGGTCATGTGGTCTACAGTTGAAGAGAGGCCTAGCATAATTGCTGTGTGAAATACCTCCACGTTGATCCCGAGAGTCACTTGCAAGATATTTTTAACTCTACGAGGAAGAATACAAGCGGGAGATCACCCGTGTTTTATATGAGTTGACGGGTTTGAACAATTGGTCCCATCCACAATATGCACTTAATTATTCTGAGATAAGATACGTCGAGTAAATCACAGTAATTGGCGACAAGCTCGCATCGTCTTATTGCTATCAGGTGTGATACTGCGTCATGCATTGCTTTGGCGTTCGGGAAGGTGTGGCCCGTGCTTCTCAAATAAAGTGCTTTTTGTCCGTTCCCCAGGCAACCAAGATCGCAGCTGCAGGGGCTGGAGGGGCTGTGTGCGTCTGTCTATGGCGCTTGCCTTGTTTATGTTTTAAGAGGTTCGCTCTTCCCCTCCACACGTCAACACCAGATGTTTGTTAACTCCTCTCCTCGCTTGACGGGACAAGGCCATAACTCATCCACGTTATAGCGGTTCGTCTTTCATTGGAATTTTTAACCCCTTTGACATCTTCATTCTTCTTTCTACGTGAACAAATCATTCATCGCGAATCATTATTGCACACGGAGCTACAGTGTCCCGACGACAGTAGAGGCATCTGCATTTCAATGCTTGTGATTCCCTTTGGAAAAAATACAAGCGTAAACAACAAGCTATTCCCACCCTCGCTTTTGCCAAACGTCGTTACTTCTGTTGCTTCTGCCCCCCCTCTCTGCATTCCTAAATACAACTACCGTCGAGACAGCTAGGCCGCCACTTGATTGGCGGGTCTCGTCTCTCATTCCAAAGCCAGCACAGGCAGAAGCGGCACCGGCGCAAACTGTGCTGTCTTTTCTGCTTTTGCAATGGCTTCATCTGAACCAGTGAGTCTCTCTTTCAGGTCCTTCTCTATCGCAGCGCATCGAGCAGCAGCGTTCTGACTCGCCATGATTTAGGTTCACCCTTTGCGTATATCTAAGAACAGCGCAATGATGGCCTCCCCCACAAAAAAGCTGAGCGCCATCCCAAGGCCTCTGTCGGAGATTTCCCCGTCAGAGAAGCGGCGCAATTCGCCCAGCTGGAACCAAACCACAAAGGTGAGCTTCATTGTAATCTCCTGCCTATGCATGTTCATGTCCTGACCCTGCTGGGCGGTCTAGAAAATGGGCTTGTCCAACGATTCCTCGCCGTTCCAGTCCTCGCCGCTGGATAGCACCACATCACCACGCCTATTTTGGCAGAACCGAGGCGGTTACAATTCAGAAAACACGTACGGTCATCGTTCTGGATCGCCTTCGCCCACTCGACGTTCTTCCATCGAGCGTCTACAGAAGGCTTCTCGCGTCAAGAACAGTAGCATCCTCGCTCAGGAGCAGAAGAACGAATACGATCCCACCAAAATCCCCAGGATTGAACGTCCTCTGTCTAAAGTTCAGGGAAATTCATTTGGCGGGCTGGGTATCATTGGTTTGCGAAGTGGCAGCGATCTGAAGGGTCACCAGAGAAGCGAGAGCAAAAGTGACATTCCCTTGTTTAGTCTGGCCAAGACGTCGCCTTCCGTTGCCACACTGGTATCGGAGGCACCGGCGGAGCACATTTCCGAGCCCCGGCAGGCTGTAGCGAGGAGTGGCCCTGTGTCGCCTAGCAAGGATCAGGCATCTCCGATCAAGTCGTCTTTATCTAGCCGCTTCAAGAGCAGTTACGATGATCATTCCGACTTCGACTTTGATGGGTCCATGGGAGAACATGATCTCCCCAATGGCACATCTCTTCACCGCCATGCCAAGAGCGTCACATTTGATGCCGCGCCACCCCAGGTGAACGAATATGAAATGCCTACCCCTGATCTTTCGTCAGTGGGGAGCAACTCTCGTGAGGGAAGCTACGAGTCTGACGAGGAGTCCGATGATTACGACGACTACCACTATTCCGGAGGTGATGGTATGGGTCAAGACGATAGCTTCGATGCGTCCTTGGAAGACACAGAAAAGACGCCTGTTGTAGGGCCAGATGACTGGAGACAAGACAGTCCTGGTGTCCGCCACAGAGGCATGTTTGATGGCAGCCCGATGCCAGATTCCGTACCCTCCGTGGCTACCAACCACCATGATGTCAAGTCCTCTTCTGGTTCGAGCGGCGAACACCGGCCACTTCCCCCATTGCCTGGCTTGCAGCATACTCGCAACAACTCGGCATCCTCCAACAGTCCCTCGGGAACAGCGGAGCGCATGCTCGGAGGTAGCTTGCGCGGCTTGCCGTCTCCTCCTCTAACGGCAGCAACAAAAGCCGACACACACAATATCGGCAGCGGCAAGATGACACTAGAGGAGCGCTTGAAGCTGATGATGCTTTCGGACGACGGTAGATCCGCCGCCGAGCAGCAGCGAGAGCGTCGCATGAGACGTGCCGGTGGCAGGGACCGCACCAATAGCCAGACTCCCGAGCCGGACACATCCGTTCATGACGTGGACGAGAATCACGGTGAAGCAGACGACACAATCGGCGACCTTTCGGGCCTTGAGGAGTATCAGCTACCGCCAAGAATATCGCGTGAATCGATTCTGCGGCGCGCAAACGCTGGTCTCGGCCACAACCGTGAATCGGACTACAACTTCTCATCTCCGCCCCCTAGCTCCAGTCCCGAGCGTAAATTTCATTTAGATCCGGATGTTCCAATCCCAAGTACGGAGTTAGATGAAGACAGCATCATCAGTGACGATGCCGATGACAGGGAGGAGGACGTGTCCGACATTACGGACACGTGCACCAACGACGATGATGACGACAGTGAAGGCGACAGTCTATTTTCGGATAACGACATTGTTGGCGACGAGCAAGAGACTGATGGTGATATCATCACTACTCCACGTGCTGCGACACCAATCCAAGAGAGCTCTAGCTCGCATGTTCTAAAGGCAGATGATATCCACGCTTCAGACTTGCTCACTACTGCCAAGGAGACCCGTGTGTCTCTACACGAGATGCTACCTTCGGATGTCCAGACTGCAACGCCAGAGGCGGTCGCCCCAAAGCAGCCCCTTGCCCCTGCTTTGGCACAACGCCCTCATACCCCTACCAAAGAGCATACGTTGTCGAAGCCTGAGTATGATGGCACGGGCTGGGGAGATGACGATGAGTTCGATGAACCGGGAACGCCAGAGTCTGTCATTCATCACCCTGTTGAGCATTACGATGAAGATGATGAAGATGTCTATGAAGACGAAGTTGGGGAAGAATATGAGGAAGAGCTCAAGGAAGAAAATGAAGAAGAAAGGGGCAAAGAGCCGGAGGAAGAGCCAGTCCATGAGTCGCCTTCAATCCCGGAGCGGGTTGCGACCATCAAAGCGTCTGGCTCGAGGCTCAAGACTCGGCCTTCGGCGACGCCGTCTGACATAGAGGCTATGCGTGAGGCTCGGCGGCAGGTCAGCCGGGAGATTCCGATAGTACCTCCTATCCCGGACCGTCATCGTAGTAGACTCTCGCGCGACATGGGTGCAGGACGTGCGGAAGACGTTCACGATGCCGAGCTGGATTCTGGCGACAACTTTTTGGAGAGACATCCTAGCTTCAAGAAGAGCAGCTTGACGTTGGACCTTGGCTTGGACCTCAGCCTCGATAAAGATTTCGACCGTGTCATTGAGGCGCAAAAGGTGGACTTCCATTTTCTTTATCTGTCTTACACTGCTGAAGCAACTTCTACGGCTACAACGACAGCAGCCCAACTGAGACAAGCGTCAAGCCATGCGTCTAGTGACGACAAGTGCATTCAGAGGGAAGAAGGGAATTTGTATGGAGCTATAAATGCTGACGTTATTTCACGGAAACAGCGCGGATACCTCATGCGGCAGAATACCAAACTTGTCGCCGCCAGCGACAAGGATGGCGACGACTTCCGCGGCACACGATCGGCAGGTAACTCGCCGGTGAAGAAGGACCAGCGGCCGCAGTCATGGACGGTTGAGCCTTGGAATGGCCAGGCCAAGAGGAAGAGCATTCGAAAGCGGTCCCTGATGACTGGCCCTGTGCCGCCGATGCCTGGTCAAGCGAGCAATGCAGCAATTATGAACACGCTTGGAGAGGAGGACGTTCTCACAGACTTGCCGAATGACGAGAGCACAGAGCGTGGCCGACTTTTTGTCAAAGTGATGGGAGTCAAAGATCTGGATCTTCCCATCCCACGGAGTACGTCGGATATGCGGTACCCTGCCCTGTGATTCTATGTTAGACCTGACTGACCAGTTACAGTGGAGAGAACGTGGTTCAGCCTGACACTAGACAATGGTGTTCATTGCGTGACGACTGCGTGGCTGGAGCTTGCCAGAAACGCGCCGATCGGCCAGGAGTTTGAGCTTCTTGTTCCGAACGAGCTGGAATTCCAGCTTACGCTTAATGTGAAGCTGGAGAAGCCAGTGGTGACGAAGAAGACCGTGCAGGCGGCGCCAAAGGTTGTGCGGCCGAAGGCTTCAACATTCAGCCGGGTTTTTGCGTCCCCGAAGAAGCGGAAGGAGATGGAGCTCCGGATGCGGGAAGAAGAGGAGCGGGCGGAGCAGGAGCAGCGAGAGGCACTGGCAAGACTAAAGAGCGCTCATCCTACGTCGTACGACCTGCTGTCACCGGTTGTTGCGGAGGACGGAAGCTTCGCTCGGGCGTACGTGTGCCTGAAGGAGCACGAGTCACGGTGCTACGGCCGTCCAGGGGTTGTGGAGGTGGCGTGCTTCAACGAGTGGGCAACGGAGGAGGCGGGCTTCGCATCGAGCGTCAAGAGCAAGCGGGGCAATGTGGCGGTGGTACGGAAGGCGCCGTACAAGATTGGCAAGCTGGAGCTGCAGCTTCTGTTTGTGCCGCGGCCGAGGGGGGTGACGAACGACGACATGCCGAAGAGCATGAACTCGTGTATCCGGGAGATGAAGGCGGCAGAAGAGCGGCTGTCGCGGAATTGGGAGGGCCATCTGAGCCAGCAAGGCGGAGACTGCCCGGTAAGTTCAAGTTGAAATCATGTCTCCGGTGGAGATGCGTGTATGGCTTTGTTGCTTATGCTAATTGCGTGTTGTGCAGTACTGGCGTCGGCGCTACTTCAAGCTGGTGGGAACGAAGCTGACAGCGTACCACGAAGCGACGAGACAACCGCGGGCGACGATCAACCTGGCGAATGCGAAGCGGCTGATCGACGACCGTCGGGCACTGACCGAGAAGGAGACGACCGGCAAGAACGGAAAGCGTCGGCGGTCAGCGTTTGCGGAAGAGGAAGAAGGATACATGTTTGTTGAGGAGGGATTCCGGATCCGGTTCAACAATGGGGAGGTGATCGACTTCTACGCAGACACGGCAGAGGACAAGGCCGGCTGGATGAAGGTGCTGTCGGAGGTAACTGCGCGTGACAGCATGGGCAGCGACGAGGAGATGGGCGGGTCGCGCAGCAAGACCAAGTGGTGCGAGGTTGTTCTGAAGCGCGAGGAGACGATGCGACGGCGAGCAGAGGGCCGGCGAGTGACGTCGCGGACGAAGAGCATGTACATGTGAACGGACATGTTCGTGCGCAGGTGAGAGATGAGAGGTGAGAGGTGAGAGGTGAGAGGTGAGGAGGCATTGAGGGCAGACGGAGTCACAAGGAGGAGAATGGCGAAAAAAGGCATCAACAGTTTTATATGTCCGGATTTGTTTATTTGTTTATATTGCTGTTTTTTTTCTCTCTTTTTCCTCCCCATTCCGGTCTCGTCATGGATTCACAAGTTATTTCTGGGTCTCGTCGTTCTTGCAGTTTTTTTTCTCTCTACATTTACGAGAACGACAAGTCACGGAATGCCTCGAGACGACAGGGTCTAATGTCTGGCACGACGGAGCCTGGAGCTCACGATCTGAGACGTCGGGGGTGGTTCATGTGGCTCATTTTGGATTGTATTCGTTTTAGTTGCATCGAGACAAATGGAGTGCGCTAGCGTTACAGTGCTGACGGTTATATGTTCTGATGCTGTGAGGTGATGCTGCGATGTGATGCTGCAATGTCATGGTGCGGGTGCGGGTGCGGGTACTGACGACAGTGCCGAAGGGCTTTCTGGGTGGGAGTTGTTCCAGGCGATGCAGTCGGCCAGCTTGACGCCAGAGCCGCCGAAGCAGTCGAGGGCGCTGCCGATGGTGAGGTCGAGGCGGCCGCCGCTGAGGCGATGAACGAGGTCGAGGTCGGCGAGAGATCGGGCGCCGCCGGCATAGGTGATGGGGCGGTCGAGGTCGGCGGACCAGGCGGCAAGCGAGGCGACGAGGTCCTTGTCGATGCCACTCTGGAGGCCCTCGACGTCGGCGGCATGGACGAGAAACTCGCTGCAGTAGGGGGCGAGACGGGAAAGCGTGTCTTTGGAGAGGAGCATGTCGGTGAGGGTCTGCCACTTGTTGATGGCGACAGCCCAAGAGGGAGGGGTTGATGAGGTTGATGAGGTTGATGAAGCGACACGGCGGCAGCTGAGATCGATGACGAGCCGGTCGGGATCACCACCGAGAGCTGCCAGCACGGCGTCGAGACGGGTTTGGCTGAAGCAGTGAGTGACACCGTCCAAGGCTGCCTCAAACAGGAACGACGTGACGATGACCTTGTCGGCTCCCGCGGCGATCCACTCGGCCGCGTTGCTGTCGCGGATGCCGCCGCCGATCTGCAGGCCGCCGGGCCACGCAGCCACGGCCTCGCGGCCGGCAGCCACGTTGGCCGGCCCGCTGCCCAGCATGATCACGTGCGCGCCGTGCAGGTCATGCTGGCGGTATAGCTCGGCAAAATGGCGCGGCGGTTGCGACGCCACAAAGTTGGTCTGTAGCGCGGCCGTGGCCGAGTCGAGTGTGCCGCCGACGATCTGCTTAACCTGGCCGGCATGCAGGTCGATGCAGGGCCGGAAGCGGGTCATGATGGTACGGAGAGGGTGTATGGAAGGTGGGTGTGGGTGTGGGTGTGTGAGATGAGTGAGACGAGTGAGATGAGTGAGATAGGTGGTGGGAGTTTCCTCTAGAGCTGTTTGTACTCCTTCAAGGCGGAAAGATCACATGTGGGGGATGATTGGCCAATCTAATCTGTACTGTAAGCTGCATACAAAATTTTTAAAAAAAGTGATAAAAAAGTCTGGCAGAATAAAAAAACGTCTGACCGCCTTTCGTGAGCTCTGTTTTGGCGCAAAGGCGCAAAAGACCACACTCTTTCTTCCTTCAACAGCACACACCAAGCCAGAGAGAGAAAACAAAATGCCCACCGTGCTGGGAAAGCGAAAGCCGCTAGCTGCATCTCTAGCGACAGCGATAGCAAGAAAATCCACCGACACCGACACCGACACCAACACCAGCACCAACGCTGATACCGACGCTATTCAGGACGTCTTCCGCCGCCACTTTGAAGCACACTTCAAGCCGCTGCAGGGAAAGACGGCCGCAAAGACAAAGAAGTCAAAGACCAAGACGACAGTACAAGAGGCAGAGCTGTCTACAGTATGTACAGACGAGTCAGAGACTGGAGGGTCTGACTGGTCCGGCCTCTCTGACGAGGACGATGACGAGGACGAAGACAGCGACCGCGACAGCGGCGACGGAAGAGCAGCATCGACGACAAGATCCTCCGTCCAGGTGATCGACTACAGCGGTGGCGCCTCCGCGGCCGACTTAGCCCGCGACCTGACATCAATGACAAAGCAAGAGCGCAGGGCCTATCTGGTGAGTGGAACAGTTTTTTTTTTTTTTTTGTTTCTATCAAAGGTTTAAGTAAGGGAAGAAGAGCCGGAAGTTGGCTGACAGGCAGACAAAGTCCTCCCGCCCACTGGCCACATGGGTAGACGACGGCGACGACGACCGGCAGCGACAACGCAACGCTGGCAGCGCGAAAAGCACCACCGACGAGTCCGGCGACGGCTACCGAGACGCGCCCGAGCTGCTGGCCAACGACCTGGCATTGCAGCGGCTGATCTCCGAGTCCCACCTGCTGTCGGGCGGCATGGCCCCGTCGACCTCGGGCGCCGACCCAGCCTCGCTCAAGAGTGCCCGCCCTTTCGCCGCCGGCCGCCTGCGCCAGCGTGCCACCGACCTGCGCATTCAGGCCGTCGCCCGTCGCGGCGTCAGCGGCACCTCGTCCTCCGCTAGCAGCACCGCCGCCTCCCTACTCCCGAACCTCATGCCCTCCTCTTCTTCTGCCGCCACATCCAGCATCTTCACCCAGGCCTCCATGCCCATGTCCATCCGCAAGGGCATCGCCTCTGCCGCCGCCACCCGCGAGTTCAAGCGCCGTCGCGAGGCCCGCGAGAGTGGCATCGTCCTCGAACGTCCGGCCCCAGCCTCGTCCGCCTCCGCCCTTAAGCGCCGCCGACGCCAGCGCCCTGTGGATGCCCCCGCCGTCGGCCGCCTGCGCGGCTCCGAACTCCGCCTCCGCGACAGCGATGTCCGCGCTATCGAAGGCCACAAATCCCGCTCCGGCCCTGGCCAAAATAGACACAAGAAACGCCGGTGATCACGTGGAGTGAAAATCATGTGACCGGACCTGCTCTTGCACCACGGCCATACTGGGGCCTGAACCTTGATACTTGGATACTTAGTACCAGTGCTATTCGCATAGCCGGCGACAACGCCGTGGCGTTTTGCTCTTTACTGATATATACAATCATATGCACCATGAGACTTCTAGACATTTCAAAAACACATGTATTTTATTTCCTATCGTATGGGAGAGCACTTCCTCCGCCAAGTAAAAGCACAAAAGAAATTCCATCCAAGCCTGGTATCTTTCCGTCATCCACCGTCCAGAAAGAGAGAAAAAAGTTAAACTGCTATATATACAAAAATGCATAGCCTCGCTCCACCGTCTGTCTACTTTCGTTTTTGCACAATACCCCAACACTGTTGCTCACTCAGGATACCACAGACCAAATCCCTAAGGCCGTGATCATGTACCCATCATTCACCGTCTATACAAGCCTCTTGCCGGAAATATACCAACCGCAAAGAGGACGATGAGACGCCACTGTCAGAACAGTAACCAAGAGTTGGCAGATGCAAGAAAAGAAAAGAAGGAAAACGAAATCAAAAAATTGAAAGCGAAAATGAAAATGAAGAGAAAAGAAACCAAAAGCTCGCGAAACAACGCGAAAACTATCTGACAGAGAACTTATTCCCTGCCAGAGTAAGAAGATCGTGGCTGAAAATTTTGAGCTGAAACATAATGCATAAAACAATAAATGGCTGAAAGGTCGAAGAAAGCAGAAAGAAGTTGTACACAGCCCGCCGTGGCGGACCCAGCGGTCCGTTATGGGACGGCTGAAAGTTACATCAACGCGCTAGCATTGATGGACTGAGGCTGGCTGATGGTCATCGGCATACTGAGCGTCTGGAGGCTGTTGAAAGTGCTCGTCTGCGTCATGTTTGATGTCGGGTTGCTATTGGGCATAGGCGCCATGTTATTGTTGACAACAGAGTTCAGCGAACCAGCCACGTACCCAGCCTCCGATGTTGGCGACGCCTCCTCGACAGAGCCGAGCCGGTCCTCGCCAGAGTATTCTTCGTCGTCTTCACCGGACAGTGGGAAGCTTGCCTCACCACCTTCACGATCGTGAGTTCGCTTATGCCTAAACCAGGTTAGTTTTCAAAACAAAACCAGCACTAGGTTTTTACTTGATTGCGTTGTGTGTGCAGAAGCAGGTTGCCGTCCGTCGCGCATCTCGAATACGAGACAAAATCGCGACGATTGGACATCCTGATAGTCTTCTTCCAGACAAATCGGCCGCACACACAAAGAATAAAGTGTTCAAGACATGCAAGAAGTAGCGCAAGGAAAAGGGGATTCGTACTGTGCCAGGTTGTCCGATCTAGAGAATGCCTTGCTACAATAAGGGCAGATGTAGGGTCTTTCTTGGGTATGTGTTCGCACATGTCTGGAAATAAGGTCAGATTAAACGATCAGACAGGGGTGAGGGAAGGGCATGCGGCTTTGTTCGTCTTTCACTCAGCTCCACACGGGACAAGTTGACTTCTTACCGCTTCAGATGCTCGAGACGCTTGAAGAGCCGCCCGCATGTAGGGATCGGGCAAGAGTGCGACTTCTGCGGATACGGTCCTAGCTCCATGACCGTGGCTGACCGCGCCCTCCGGACAACATTCGGGCTCGCCTGTACTGGCCGCCGAGACTCCTCAATACCAGTAATAGAGCCCTGCGACACCGACAAATCTTCATTTGTAAGCTGGGAGTAGTCTCGATGTTGCAGGCCCATAGCATTCAGAACAGGGCTGCCCTCCACTGTCGACAGCGGAGTACCGTGACGCGACAGATCGAGGAGCTCTTTGTGCTGCTGGCCAGTGAGAGACACGCCTGAACTGCTGTAGGTCAAGCCTGGCGGCGAGTTGTCCAGCGACTCGTCGGTTTCCAGAACTGGCCCAACAGACACTGAAACAGATCGGCGAAGGTCAGACGGACGATGCGCAGCCGATGTCGCGGCTGCGGCAGCGATAGCAGACATGCCCGGCGGAATGGAGGAGCGACGTCTGCGTTGCTTGTATGTGGGCGAGCCCTCAATCACGTTGGCATAGACGTTATTAGTGCCGTAGCCGCGGGAAAACTGAGTGCCCGACAGATTAGACGGCGGAAGCTGAATCATCCCGTTCAGGCCATTCATCGTGGCGCCCATGTGGTCAGGAATTGCAGTGTACAGGCCCGTCTCCTCGTTAGCAATATACGCAGGCTCGGCAGTCATTCCGGTTGACATCTGTGGTGGGGTCAGAGGCTCAAAAGAAATGCCCCGGTTGCCATAATCATCATATTGTGAAGAGACGAATGATGGGGCAGGAGAGTACTCGAGGCCGTACGCTGGCATGGACGCATGACGCTGGTGAGCGGCAGCCACAGGAACACCGTTCTGGTTGTATTGAACGCGAGCGAAATCAGGCTCTCGCTTGACCACCTGCTGGGCCATAGTTGGTGCCATCTGCATTGCTGCGGCCGTTGTGTAGGGGACCATAGCGTCCATGCCGTCTGCAAAGGGAGCCATTGTCTGTGGAATCATCTGCGGTGGGGGCATTGCTTCCATTGCACGCATCACCGGAGAAGCAGTTTGTGATTGAGGAAAGGACACCTGCTGGGCGTTGAAGGAGGAGGAATTTGCCTGCTGGGCCTTTGTGAGCTGATCATAGAGCGATTGCGAAGAGTCGTACTGGAACGATAGTGCCGGTTCGCTGACAGCGACGGTAGTTGCTTCCTGGCCCATCTTTTCGCGCTTCAAATCCCGCTCGAGGGCATCGAGAAACAGACGGTCATGCGGTACGCTATACCAGTAGAAAACTTTCTGCTTCTTCTGAGTTCGGATGCAGTTGTTCTTGTAGAGAAAATCAAGAAAAGTGCTCTTCGGCTCTTCTAGCGAAGCATCGGTTCCAGACTTCAAGTTCCGCAGATCAGAGAAGATACCTTCTTCGAACTTCTTCGAGTTCTTAACTGGGCGGCCGAATGCTTGGAAACGAAAGGACAGGCATCGAACAATATCAGTACCGGAAATGTGGAAGAGATTGTTCCTGTTGTGGGGAAAAGGTTCCGACATTAGCTGTGTTTCTCACAATTTTCGAAGATTTTGAAATTGCATCAGAAAACATACCAGAGCACGCAAGAGACGTATTCGCCTGTCGGCAGCAGAAACCGCCGGATATACTGGTCAGTCTGCCAGTCAACCGGTGCAGAGATAAGGAAATATTTCACTATAGGCCACTGTTAGAATGGAAGATTTCTGCAGCAGAGAAATTGGGCTCTCACAGTTGTCCACCTGCTGCAGAGCTACTTGAGCATCGTGCGGCAAAGCTTGTTGGGCCTCTGTGCTCAACATAAAAGTTTCTGGTTTTTGAGGCGCCATGCCTGCATGTTGGGAATACATCATTAATGCCTACCACTGTGTGGACCTCGGTGAGACAGAATGAAAGTATGCGTCGTGTTCTACCACTCTTAAAGTGGTGAAAATGAAAATAAAATGTGTCCCGGAACGCTGAAGACAAACCAGTTGTGTCGAAATCCTTAGGAAAGATGGGCAAACAAGAAAATATGCAATGAAAATGTACAAGACGAGTGATTGGCGATCGTAAACAGCGCGATCTGCAAGAAAAAACGATTCGTTGTGGTGGATTTAGAGCTGGGTGCACTGAATTCGACAAATAGAGGGAAAGCTCGAGTGATAGAGGCGCTGCCCCTGTGCGTGTGTGCGGTGTGATATATATGTGTGTGTGTGTGTGTACGTGTAAAACGTGTTGTTGTTATGCAAGGGCTCTGAAAAGCAAGCCTTTCCCTTGCCGTAGAACGATAAAACAATCGAGTCCAGCCCGAATGAGACGGAAAAGAAGCCCGGTGGGTTTCTAAATTGTCCCAGGGCTTCAAGCGAATGGCGATAGAGGAGAGGTCGCTGGGCGGACCGTCGAGGTGCAAGCCAGCGTGAAAAAGCGACAGATGATGCAAAATTCGAGTAGCAAGCGCAAGAAGACGCGATAGTGCCACGGGGGTTTTGGAATGGGGGAAAGTCGGGAATCGTTGGCGATGGAGATAAGCAAGTAGCTGAATATGCGCAGGCGGGTCCAGCAGACTTGTGCAGGTTCAGCAAAACGAAGAGGCCAGTGCCAGGTGGCCTATGAAAAGAGAACGAGCTCAGTGTAGGGGTGAACAAGTCCCACGAAAAGGTGCGAGCGGTATAGTCGGTCGGTGATTTGCACGACGTGCGACGTTGCGAGTCAGAAGAAAATCGACTTATTTCAACGGTTGTTGGACCCAGTCCTATCTCGTAAAGGATGGTGGTTTCTGTGGCTGTTCGGAAAGGACGTGTGCGTTGACGAGCAGAAGAACTGAAGGGGAAACTGAATAGAAGGGGTCTGTCGCAAACCCAAAAAATAAGACGGAGAAAGAACTGAATTGAGGTAGGAGAAAACTCCTTCGCACACACGCGATGGGGGAGGGGGAAGAGGAAAAGAGTGGAAGGGGGGAAGAAACGGTCTCGAGCTCAAAGGAACAATCTAGTTGTCTGGAAGTGGGAAAACGGCGGGTTTATGATTTTCTGAGGCTGGAGGGGGGAGAGGAAGGAGCAGGGCGAGCATGGGAGGAGGAACGAGAGGAAAGAGCGCAAAAGTTGGACTAGGTGGGCACGGTGACTGAAGCCAGGGTGGGCAGGTACGACTGGCGAAAAGGGAAGCCCCAGAGCGACCGACCAGGGTGTACGATGCGCAAAGGTCGTGCTGATGTACATGTAGAGGTGTGAGTGGGGTTTCGACCAGGGTAGCCGGGGTTGAGGAGTTGACAAAGCGGGAGCGGCAAAAGCTGGTTCAGGGTACGAGATACAGGC
>JRUC01000810.1:0-12056 GCA_000806385.1 Leptographium procerum | reverse complement strand
GGGGGGGGGGGAGGTGTTCACCACGTAGCAGTCGAGATGTGTCCCCGCCCTCCCTTCCTTCCCTTTAGGTGAAGAGACAAAACGGCAGGAGCGTTGTTAGTGGGAAGTGCGTACCCATTTTGGCAAGTGCTGAACAGAGGCGCCTGCCTCGCCGAGAACGCGAAAACCGGCAAAAGCGCGTGGGTGTCCGGCTGAAGAGGACTGCTTCAGCGATCGCCGGTGATGGACAGACGGCGACAAACTGGCTGCAGCAGAAGTCGGCACGAGATATCAGAGGATGACCGCATTCGGCCACATCCTCGGCGAGATCGTCAAAGGCAGACCATGTGGCGGCCTGACCGTCGTGAATCTTTCGGTGTTCCTGTCCTGTGCCTGTTCGTTTCCTCTTCTCTGCCTCGTCTGTTTATTTCCTATTCCTGCGTCCACTTCCCTCTTCCCGACGTCCGATACGAAGGTGGAAAGGGTGTGAGAAGAGAGATAGTGTGGGAAGAAAAGGGAAAGGCAGAAGAGGGGAGGGGGGGTAAGACGAGATGGGTGAGGAAAGACCAAGCCGTTTCGAGGATGCTGGGCAGGTTCCCGGAGCAGTGACCGACAGCATCTCACCGGTGCTTTTCTGTCTGTCTTTGGGTCTTTGGTGGTTGTTTCTGCCGTTTCTGTACCCTCCCTCCCTCCATGATCCCGTTTCGGATGCTCGATGCTTTGTCTAAGCCAGAGCCAGAAATGTCGTCTCGTCGTGGTGAGGTATAAGAACCATCTCGATTCCCTCCAGCTTAGATGTCGCAGAGGTGGCAGCAAAGTCGAGGCAATGCATCTTCATCTTCAAGCCAATACTACCTCTCGGATGTCTGAATAAGTGTTGCTTCTTTCCACAAGTCCTCTCTTCGACTCTGTTTCTTTCTCTCTCTGCCCCATTCACAGTCATACAGCCCTGCAAGCAATGGACATTTTCAGTCTCTACCCCGAGTATGCCTCGACATCGTTGCTCGACGACCTCCGCTGCTCCGAGTACGGCTACCTGGACGAGCAGCAGCATGTGTACCTTGACTACACCGGCTCCGGCCTGGCTGCTCGCGCCCAGCATCGGGCTCATGCCCGCCGCCAGGCTGGCACTGTGCTGGGCAACCCGCACTCGGCGAGCCCAACTAGCGAGGCGGCCACGCAGCTGCTGGAGCGTACGCGCGCCCGTGTGCTGCAGCACCTGCGTGCCGACCCCGAAGAGTACGTCGCCATCTTCACGCCTAATGCCACTGGTGCTGCCCGCCTCATCGGCGAGGCCTACCGCTTCCGCCGTGGTGCCCGTCTTGTTCTCACGGCCGACAACCACAACTCGGTCAATGGCTTGCGCGAGTACGCCCGCCGCGCCGGCACTTCAACCGTGTACGTTCCCAGCATGTCCCCATCACTCATCGTCGACCAGGCCGTGCTCGACGCCGCCCTGGTGGAGAAGAAAAAGGAGGAGGAGGAGAAGGAGGAGAGAGGGGCAGGCAGAGGCCGCAATAGCCTGTTTGGGTGGTTGGCCAGCAGCATTCGCAGCTGCTTTGGCGGGGAGCTGGAAGAAGAGCCAGAGGACGGGGGGAAAGAGGAGAAACAAGAAGGGGAGAAACAAGAAGAGGAGAAGCAAGAGAAGGAGAAGAAGGAGAAGAATGGCGAGAGTGAAAAGAATGATGACGGAGAGCACGCGCACCACAGCGGCCTCTTTGCCTACCCGGCACAGAGCAACTTCTCCGGCGTGAGACACCCGCTCGCATGGGTGGCCGAGGCGCAGGCGCGCGGCTACGACGTGCTGCTTGACGCGGCGGCGTATCTGCCGACGGCGACGCTGGACCTGTCGGCGGTGCACCCCGACTTTGTGCTGATCAGCTGGTACAAGCTGTTTGGCTACCCCACCGGCGTGGGCTGCCTGGTGGCGCGGCGTGCGGCCTTGGCCCGGCTAGACCGCCCCTGGTTCGCCGGCGGGACCATCCGCGCGGTCAGCGTTGGCCTGGACTGGCATGCGCCTGCGCGCGACGTCGCCGCCCGCTTTGAGGACGGTACTGTCAGCTTCCAGGCCATCCCAGACGTGCTGGCCGGCTTGGACTGGCTGACCGACACGGTCGGCACTGCCCGTCTGCAGACACGCGTCCGCTGCCTCACCGCCTGGTGCCTGCACCGCCTGGCTGCCCTGCGGCACACCAACGGTCGACCCATGGCGGTGCTGTATGGGCCATCAGGGGGTGCTAGTGATGGTGGCCACAGCACGGACACGAACAACAACAACAACAACAGCAACAACAACAACAACAACAACAACAACAACAACAACAACAACAACAACAACAACAACAAGCAGGACCGCGGGCCTACGGTCGCATTTAATCTCGTCGACTGCAATGGCCGCATCGTCGACGAGCGCATTGTCGCTGCCGACGCTGCCGCTGCCCGCATCTCCCTGCGCACCGGCTGCTTTTGCAATCCCGGCGCAAGCGAGACCGCCCTCAACCTCTCTCAGAATGACCTGCGCGTCCTGCAGCAGCTGGCGGTCCGCAGCCTGGAGCCAGCCGCTCTGTCGTCCTCCACCGTGCAGAAGAGCAGAACCAACACTGGTGCCAGCACCAGTAGCAACAACAACAGCCTTGCTGCCACCGGCGAGAAAAAAGCACAGAAGCCCCCCTCGACCGCCATAGAGTCGCTTATCGCCGGCGCTGTGCGCGTCTCGTTCGGCGTGGCCTCCAACACCGCCGACGTCGACCGCTTCTTTGCCTTTGTCGAGTCCACCTACCGCGATCGTGCGGTTGACAGCAGCCATCTGGGGCCGCGGATGGAGTGCTAGCCCGGAGAAAGGAAAAAGTTGTCCATATCTTGTTCGTTTGGTTCATTTCTTGCGTCTGTTCACCGGGGGAGGGGGTTGTTGAGGTGTTTGCTGTGGTTTGCATGACAAGCAGGTGGAAGGCGAGGATTGAACACATGTCACATAATAAACGGATGCATTTGATTTTAGCTTGCCACCAGTGCAGCGCAACTGGAACATTTTCAAACGGCTCTTACAGCCAGCTGCGATACACTCGATGTAACAGAGTGTCGGCTTAGTCATCTGTTGCTGTGTTGTGCCCGTGCCCGTGCCTCGAGGCTAGATGCAGTAGAGCGACGGGCAGTGCATAAAACATATCGTAAGTCTTTCAGAAAGTGTGTCTACAGACCTTTTTGAGTCTACACTCCGGACAGAGCAAGCCCACAGAGAGTGGGGTGTTTTTCTCTCTTCGCTGGATACCTCCGCAGCAGGAGTCTTTTTTAATCTGCCCTCAGATTCCATTTCAAGTTGGCTCTTTCTTTCTTTACTCCCCATGCATTCTCTGTTTTGTGCCTTTGCCTCCATTCTCTTCTTTGTGTATCTCTTCCCTTTCACGTCCCCCCTCTCCTCCCCTCCTCGCCTCCCAGCCTATGCCTTGTCGCCCTTCTTGATCTTGTCGTAGTCTGCCGCGGACACGAGCCGGCCGACGACGAGATACTTGCCGTCGAAGCGCTCCTCCCAGCCGCGCAGAGCCTCGAGCTCCTCAGCGTCGAGCCCGTCCAGCGGGTCGAGCGGCCCGTCCAGGTCCTTGGTCAGCATCTCCTCGTCAAATGAGTGCTTGGCCAGGCCGCGGCTGGCGTCGCGCCCGGCAAAGTTCTCGTACATGCCGCCAGGGCCGTAAAAGTTGCGGCCCGACGACACGTCAAAGACGCGGCCGCGCACCGCCAGGTAGACGGGCTTGCCGTCGGTGCCGTTGAGCGGCAGCAGCGTGCGCGGCGTGAACGTCTGGAAGACGATGGCGGGCGGATCCTTTGCGAGCGGTCCGGGGGCGGCCGGCCGCAAGAAGACGTACACGGTGTAGAGGACGACGGCCAGGAGGAGGAGGTTGAGCGGAGTCAAGAAGCCAGGGCTGGTAAGGGGAGGGGGGAGTACATGTCAGCCTTGTCTTCATCTTTTTTTTTCTGTTCTTTTCTTTCCTCCTCTCTTCATTCTTCCGGCATTCGCTACTACTGCTCACAGCAAAGCTTACCTAGACTCCACGGCGACAGCATCGTGCTTCTGGGCCTCCTGGGCCATCCGCTGCTCAACGTAGTCCATACTTGTAATCTGGTGGTGCGTAGTAGCTGCTCAGAACGTTTTGCCTTTTTTTTCTTCACTGGGCGTAGCAAAGGCGTAAAAAGGCCGGCTCGAGAGGTCAATTGCGTTGTGTTTCGAAGCTGTCGCGGATAACGGGGGCAAAATTCCGATGGAGCTTATCCACAGAAAGGCGGGGGCGGCTTCTTCTGGCCTCAATTGCGTACTCGTTACCGTCGGACGTCTTCGGTATGTTTCTACGGCTTATTCGAGGCAGCCTTCTCTGTGCCTCCCAGCTTTCGTACTCCGTACAGCCTATGGGAAATGCCCCATAATACGAGCACATCTGTAATCCCGCGATTGGACCGTGCTCGTGGCCCCCACTTTTCGGTCTGTAACGGAAATGAAACGGGACAGTAAAACGCTATTGTCGACGGATCATATAACGGAATCAAAACAGGGAACGTTTTAGACTAGTGGCTTTTCAAAACCAGGGAGCAAGAAACGGAACGAGAAACAAGAATTATAGACCGAAAAGCTGGGGTTGAACGACAGGCCCGGCGTCCAACACCAGCTGAAAGCCAGCCTTGGCACTCCAACCACAGTGCTCTGCCGCTGGGCCAGCTCTTCAGCTTCGACACGACCGACCCACCAAAACGATCGGTGCTGTCCCGCCTTGCATGTTTCTTTAACCCTCTGTCATTCAGCCATGACATCAGCACGCCGCTCTAGGTTCTTGGTATTGTTTCAAAAGTTTAAAATGTGACCTATGTATGTTCTAGACCTAGTGGTATCTTACTATCCCTCTCCTGAGAGGAGATTTATAAAAGGGATTGTCTTCTGTCCCTCGTAGTTAAAACAGAGAAAAGGGAAGCAAGCTCAGACACACTTTCATTCTAGCAAATCTCACTTTAACAATGGACGCCTTCAAGAACATCCTCAGCAGTGCGACTGGCGGCAGCCAGAACCAGTCTGGCCAGCAGTCCGAGCAGCAGTCTGGCAACCAGTCTGGCAATCAGAGCCAGTCTGGGGGCAGCTTCGCCGACAACCTCCTCGGAAAGGTTAACAACATGGCTGGCGGCGGCAAGGAGAGCGAAAAGAACGAGGACTATCTCGACAAGGGTGAGCACACGCAACCTCATATACTTATTACACACATCTCAGTAGAGCCACGAGACACTAACAGATATACTCTTTGCACAGGCGTCGATTATGTCCAGGAACATTTCATGGGCCAGGGCGATCAGAGCAACGAATCGGCCGTCGAGCAGGCTAAAGACGAGCAGATCTCAGACTTCATCCGCGGCAAGTACAAGGCCGCTGCCGGCTCAGATTTTCCCATCAAGGACAAGGAAACCAACCTAGGCCTGTGAAGTGGGGAGCTCGCCTACGGGCCCGTTTGAACAGCAGGCGCAGGTAGTTGTGTGTGTCATCAGCAGCATCAGCCAGGAATATTATCCCACATTATTCGAGCTGCGTGTAAAAACGTGAACGCTGCTATTAGGAACACATTTTATGTCAGTTCGTAGAGAGCATCTGGCTTCCATTCCATCCCACACGTCTATCGCATCGTCTGCATGCGTCTGCATACGTCTGCATGCGTCTGACGCTGTTCTATGCCAGTGTCGGCGAAATAAACGTCTGGACTACCTCCTCTGTCCCCATTTGATCAAATCAATCTCCCCTATTTCAAGTGTGCTCCCTCACTTGCCCGGGAAGAGGAGGTACTTTGTATGGCTGCCAGAGGCCACTACCGGTCCGCCCGTCGGCAGCGCCTCGTCCCGTTCCTCCCCGTCATCGCCGGCGACGGCCAGCCTCTTGCGAATCTCCACAGACGTGTAGCCGAGCGAGCGCCCGGCGCGCTGCACCCAGGCCTCGATCTCGAGCTCGTCTCCGGCGCGCGCCCCCGATACGTAGCTAATGTGAATGTCGACGCTGACGCCGGTGTTGTGGCGGCCGGTGCTAGCAATGGCCATACCACCGGCCCAGTCGACAAGTGCAGCAGACACGGCGCCGTGCAGGATCTGCTTGGAGTTGACATGGATGGGCGCCATAGACAATCGTGCGAGTACACGGCCATTAGTAGCGGACACGAGACGGATGCCACCAAAGAAGAGGCCGTAGATGGGCGAATTGGGCTCTATGCCTGCCCAGTGGGCACGGACGTGGGCGAGGCGGTCGGCATCCGTAGCTGAGGTGGGAAGGGGGACAGCGGTAGCGGCAACAGCAACAACAACAGCAGATGTGGAAGCTGGAGAGTCGGCAGAAGCAGGGGGCAGCGCAGCTGCTGGCTGGGTGTCTGCCATAGCGCGATATTCGGTATTGTCCGTGGGTTCGCGGTAGTGAGCAGTAAAATAGTGTTTTTGTTGGGGAAACTCCGTAATGACAGCCAGAAAATTGGAGATTTCTGCTGAAATATTACGACACTGGCTGTTGGATTGCGCCTGCGCTTCTGAATAGAAGAAATCATTCATTGAGGCAATGAGGAAAAATCAATTGTTCATTTAATCTGCTCGAATTCGCTCCAAATTGGACCAAAACCAATTGCTGCTTTTGACACAAAGATGCCTTTTTTTTTGGCACTGCACTGCACTGCACTGCACTGCACTGCACCACAGCCCATCCTACTCGTCGCTTTTCGCATTTGCACGGCGCAGCCGGTCGGTCCCGTGCAGCCAGTCCATCCAGCCGAAGACGCCGTAGTTGAGGTTGAACTTCTCGTGATGGGCGTCGTGCATGCGCGCAGCGCCGTCGAAGAAGTCGTAGCCGCTATGCACGGTGGCGGTCTCTGTCAGCATCAGTGCGACAAACGCCCAGCTCGTCAGGACGTGCGCGCCCAGCAGCAGCGGCGGCAGGCCCACGGGCAGAAGGTTGGCCACGATGTGCTCGACCGGGTGGGCGTACTGCGCCGCCAGCGCCACGGGAGCCACGAAGCGGTGGTGCATCTTGTGGACGGAGCGGTAGAGCCGCGGCTGGTGCAGCACTCGGTGCGCGTAGTAGAACAGGACCTCGCGCATGGCGCAGCAGAGCAGCAGATCACAAACAACCTCGGCCAGGGAGGGCAGCTGGGGGTCCACGCGCAGGCGGAGTGACAGCAAGCCCTGGCTCTGGCCCTTGTCTGTGTTTCTGCCTGGCCCTGCCAGACCCGCCAGCCATGCCAATGCCAGCGAGAGCCCGTTGTTGCGCACTACCACGGCCGCGCAGTGACGGATGTCAGCGGCCGTGGGCTGGCGCGGGGCCGGCTGGATCTTGTGCCGCTCCGAAAAGGCCGGCGCCAACCAGGGCAGGCCGATGTACAAAGCCGATGGCACCCAGAAGGCGAAGATCTGCACGAGCAACAGGCCAACCAGCTCAACTCGGCGAGGGCCGTATGCGTCCAAGGCCGATGCCCAGAGGGAGGTGAACGCCATTGTAAGTTGTGAATTGAGAGATGATGCTATTTCGATGGGTCAGAAGGCGGTGAGATAGCTGCCAAAAATAAGGCCAAGAACAAGGCCAAGAACGAGAGCGAGAGCGAGAAGCGAACAGCCTGTTCCCCAAGGAAGCTTTTGACATATGGTTGCCTCGGCATCGTTGCGGCTCAAAGAATGCGGACAGTTAGCAGGTCAAGCCTCCACGTAGGATTGCTTGTGCACAGTTGCAAATGCGGGGGTTCGGGGTAATGCAGAGCAGTAGTGGTGGCCAGGAGAGAGGAGACTAGCAGCGATCATCAGCGCTAGGGAGGACGAGAATTCGCCTTCATGATGCATTGTGTTTCAGTGTGAGAAGGAGAAGAAGAAGAGGAAGAGGAAGAAGAAGACGTTGAGAGTCCAAGAATGTCCTGCTATATTTCTTACAGGGAAAGAGCTTCCTTTTCTAAAAAAACAAGGTCGAGAAGGTGGACCTGGTGCACTTGGCAGCAGCTTCCGCATCGGGCAACTTGCTTACATATTAGTAGCGTAGCTTGTCAGAAAGCCAGCTACGTGTTTCCAGATGTCAGACAGCTAAATGCCCATTTATCTTGACTGTCTTTGCCTCTGAGTAGAAAGGTTGCAGCTGGAGGAGCGCTGTTACACGATCTCGGCAGCGCAGAGACGTGGGCCGCGTCGATTGGACGAGCGGCCAAACTTGAAGTCGGGCCTGTGTCTGTAACAATGGGACAATGCCTCTTTGGTGAAGCCGGAAACGGGCTGGACGTCGTTCTTGTGCTTTGACTTCATTTTCCTTTTGGAGGCTTAGACCTTGGTATTGCCTCTTCTCTCGTGAAACTCTACATGCTTTGATACTTGCAAAGATTCATCTTTACAAAATCTGGTGTCTCTCATCTTCTCCCCACTTCACAGCTTCACACTATTCAGACTCAAGTCGTCATCTTTCTTAAGCAGATCACAAGAGCGATAACAGCGTCCAAGAAAGGCAAATCAATAAGGAACTTTGAGTTGATTTGAAAAGAAGAGAGTTCAAATCACAAACAACAATGATCGGTCGACGGCTCGCCCGTGTGCTGCCACTGCTGCTCGCCGTCTGCGTTGTGGAATCATCGGACAACCCGTCAGTGCAGCCCAGAGCTACGTGGCCGCTCCCGTTTTCTCCTGCCGAGCACGAGCACCGCCGACAGGCCACCACCGCCTTTCTCCCGGGCGCCGACTGCACCGGCTCAGAAGGCGCGTGGAACTGCCTCACGACGCAGTGGCAGCGCTGTATCGATAGTCGCTGGACGGGCCTGATGGACACCGCTCCTGGCACGATATGTCAGCCGGCCGGCCTCAGCTTTGACTTTCACATTGTGAGCAGTAGTAGTAGCAGCAGTAGCAGCAGCAGCAGCAGCAGCACCGCGGCCTCCTCATCTGCATGGCTGCCGACCACCCTGACCTCCATGGCGTCGTCCCCAAGCTCGTCGCTGCCGATTACATCAACATCGGCGTTCACGTCGTCCTCGAGCTCAACCACGGGCATCTCGTCGACGGCCAGCAGCATCAGCGCCAGCACCAGCACCAGCACCAGCACGGGCGGAGAAGTTGCCAGTGAGGGCACAGGTGTGGGGTCGCGGATGGCGGTGATGGTTGCGGGCGTGGGAACCATGGCGATGGCCTTTGCGAGGCTGCTCATGTGATTGGCCAAAATGAAGCAAGAGACACTTAGCAAACGGGCAATGAGCAATGAAAGCACACGAGGTACGACGTTTTAGGAAGGTGGTCATGACACAAGACAAGAAAAGTCTTCACAGGCTGAGGCTATTAGGCAACGCCGAATAAAACATGCGCATGATTTCTATGACATTGGGAGTTTACGTGCAGATGAGAATGTGACAGACGTAACAGACGACAGGGCCTGGGCTTAAAACAAAGGGAGCATAGACTAAATGATGAAAACAAAAAAGAAAAAAAATCCAGGGCTCAGTCGGGGATCGAACCCGAGACCTCGCACAGTTTACATTGTTATGTAAAGGGGACAACCCGAAGCGCGAATCATACCACTAGACCACTGAGCCGATCTCGGTGATTTTGAGATTACTATCGTCCAGGAACACCATCATGCGACGGTGATGCCAGAGAGCACCAGGATGGCGACGACGTAGCAGCAAGCGCTGACAAAGTAGGGCATGCCGAGGGCGAAGCCGCCGAGAGTGATGCCCCAAACCCAGACGGAGGCCATGAGAGGCGCGCCGATGAGCGAGCCGAGCGTCTTGGCCAGCATGACAATGGCAAAGATCTGTGTTTCGGGGTCGCTGGTGGCGGCCTTTTTGTTGTTTCTGTTGTTGTCGTCGTCGTTGTTGTCGTCGTTGTTGCCGCCGTCTTCATCGTTTTCTGGCAGCACGATGGCGGGCGACTTGAGCAGCGACAGCGTGAAGACGGGCAGGACAGACCCGAGGGCGTAGACGAGCAGGGCGGGCACGAGGATGGCGATTGAGGCGGCGAGGGCGATGGTGGCAGCGCCGAGGACGGAGACGCCGAGGCAGAGGCGGGCCAGCAGCAGATTGTCGCGGGTGGCGTCGAGGGCGGCGGCGACGGCGGCGTGAGCGCTGTTACCTCCAGCTCGGCGGCTTCGGGCTCGTCGCCTCAGCAGGCGCGGCACGACGACGGCCAGCAGGACAAAGTTGACGACGGCCTTGCACGAGAGCAGGTAGCCGGCCTGGGCAAAGGTCCAGGCGTAGCGCTTGGAGATGTACTGGGTCAGCAGCCGGGTGTCAGAGCTGGCCAGCGACGTCAAAAGGAAGCCGGCGAGCAGGAGGCCGAAGTTGCGGGGGTGACGGCGGACGACGTCGACGAGGTGATGGAAGTGGGAGGTGGGCGAGGTGGGCGAGGTTGGTGAGGTGGGTGAGGTGGGTGAGATGGCTGAGATGGGTGTAGATGGCGTCCCAGTCCCGTGCTGGCCGTCTTCGGTTTCCTCATCCTCGGCAGCCTCCACCTCTGGCAGATGCGCAACGATCGGCACGCACAGCAGAACGAGCCCAACAGCCATGGCCATCGGCAGCCACAGCGCGATGCTCATCGTGGCCGCCGACAGCGCCGGGCCGACCAGGGCGACCACGTAGGAGATGGAGCCCATGTAGCCAAAATATGTAGCACTGGGGAGGCTTAGCATTCAGGAAACTGTCATGTTCTTCGTTCTCTAGTCGTCACCGTGGAAATCACCTACCGCTCTACCGGGTCCAGAGTCAGGCTGGCCGCCAGGCTGTAGGCCAGCGACCCCAGCACGCAGTCGCCGCCCAGCACCGACAGGAACGACGCCGCCACGACCGCGCGCGTTGGCAGCGCCCGCGCGCACAGCAGCACGGCCAGCGCCCACGCCGGCAGCGCCAGCCGCGGCACGAGGTTGAGCCAGAGGACGGAGCGTCTCCCTTGTCGTCCCCAGCCTCCTTGCCTGTGGTCCTTATTCATCCGTCGGCCCTGCTGCGCTGCAAAGCTCAGCGGCACCGTCACGGCAAAGTCGCCCACCACCCAGGCCGTCTCCATGACGCCCTGCAGCCCGGCCAGGCCGCGCTGCACGACGTCGATCTTACAGGCGGCCTCGTCCACGCTGCCGTCCGGCCGGATGCGCGACGGGTCGTGCGTCTGGTAGTGCTCCAGGCACAGCCGTCGCTCGATCACCCGGCTGGCCGGCAGCTGGTACAGGCTGGTCGCGAGGCTGGTCAGCAGCATCAGCGCCAGGAGCGCGCACATCGGCCGGGGGGGCGAGCCTGGCTTCTTCTTCTTCTTCTTCTTCTTCTGGGGTTTTGGGGCTGGGCCGTCACATTCCGGGACTGCTGCCCTTCCTGGGTCTCCCTCTCCTCGTAGTGCCTCCCCCGACAGCAGCGGCCGGCTCTCTCCAAAGTCCTTGACCAGCACAGTCCCAGCCTCTTCATCGTCGCTGTCAGGGCCGTGGCGATCCATGGTCGTCGAGGGCGTGCGCAGTTGGCCGATGAGTGGGTGTCTGCAGGCTATCGTGACTATGATAAGGAATCCACAAGAAAGATAACGACCAGCGACAAAGAAGAGGGAAGAAAAGCAAATCGCTTGGAAACGCAAATATCTAAGGAGATGAAGTCTATCAAAAATAAAAAGCCTCCTCAAAACATAGCTAGAACAGATATCGCCAAACAGTCGCCGAAAGATCAAGAAAGATGATCTGGGACCTCGTGCAGTTGCTCGTAGAAGGAAAGCACGGGTCGGCCATAGGACAGGATGTGGATATTTGGCACTAGCTTCCAGGTACCACTATAGCTAGCAATAGGGCGAGACATGACAGTTAAGGCATCTTCAAGATTAAGTTGCGTATCAACTATACAAAAACCACAACTCTTTTAAAGCTTGATCCTTTCATACTGTAAAACGTTAAATCAGGTCACAGCCTGACACGATCATGTACACAACCCTCGTAAATATGTAGTTTCGCTTTGCTGTCCTCGTTATCGTATCCTATCTTACATAACACACACATACGCACACACTCTCTCTTTCTCTCTCCCTCTCTTTCTCTCTCCCTCTCTCTCTCTCTCCCTCTCTCTCTCCCTCTCTCTCTTTCCCTCTCTCTCAAC